>PVJO010006732.1:67935-86879 GCA_004026905.1 Hystrix cristata
TATGTATGTTTAGCAGTTCATTATGAAGGATACATAAAAATTCCGATAAAGAAGAATATAATGCAAGTTCCAGAAGGATCCTGAATGTCACAGCTTCTGTTCCTATAAAATTGGGGTCATCCACCTTCATAGCATATGTTCAGAACAATTACTTGAAAATCCATTATTTAGAGTTGTTTACGGAGATTTTATTACATAGTCATGATAGATTAAATCATTAGTAACTTAATCTGCAGCTTCTCATCCCTCCCCAGCGGTCAGGAGTGGGGCTGAAGATCCAACTCTCTAATCATTTCTTGGTCATTTTGCTGAGTAGTCCCATCTTAAAGCTATCTAGAGATCCCCCAGCCACCAGCCATTCCATTAACTTGTAAAAGACATTCCTAACACTCCAGAGAGTCCAAGTGGGCGGCAGGAAATGGGGGCCAACAATCAAATAGTGGTCTTTTCTACACCACAAAATAGACATTTGTCCAAGAAGACATCTAAATTGCCAATAAGCATATCAAAATATGTTTAAAATCATTAGTCATTAGAGAAATGCAAATCAAAATCTTAGTAAGATACCACTTCTTACTTATTAGAGTGGTCATAATTGGCAAAGTGGACAATAACACATGTTAGAAAGTGGAGAAATTAGAACTCTCATTTATTGCTAATAGAGATGTGCAATGGTGTAGCTACTTTGGAAAATCATTTGGTAGTTCTGCAAATTGTTGAATTTAGAGTTACCATATGACTCACCAACTTCACCCCCACTACTAGGTATAGTATAAAAGAAATTAAAACATAAGTCCCACGCAAACACTTATTCATTGATGTTCGCAAAAGCATTGGTAACAGCAGCCAAATATTATAAGGAACACAAATGTCTATCAACTGCTGTGGTATATCCATGTCATGGAATATTATTTGGCAATAAAAAGAATGAACTAGTGATGCTTGCTATTATATAGGTGAATCTTAAAAATATTTTACTGAGTGGAAAAAACTAATCTCAAAAGACAGCACAGTAGATGACTACAAAAGAGGCAAATCTGAAATATCCAGAGGAGGCAGATCTACAGACAAAAAAGAGATTAGTGATTGCCTGTTGCTGGGGTAAGAAGAAATGCAGTGTGATTGCTAATGAGTAAAAGATTTATTTTAGGAGGAAGGGAAGCATTCTAAACTTAGATTGTGCTGATGGTAGCACTACTCTGTTAGCTCACTGAATTGATCACGTTAAACGAATTTTATAATATGCGACTTATATCTCAATGGAGATGTTTTAAAAAATCCACAAACAGTACCAACTAGAGTTGGGCCAGCCAGAAAGTATATAGGTACATCTAAAACTAATCTCCAAACACCATGATCTTCCTTTGCTCTCTGATGAATTTGGTGAACTGGAACCTGAAGTTGGTTCTCCTCGTAAACAAAAGGCTGCTCCGGTAAGAGTTCATTGACAGTGTTGTCAAATTGGCTTTGCCAGGGAGCAAGCTGTTGTGGTCATCCTGAAATGAGCAGACAAAATACAACGATAAATTTTTAAGGATATTTTTTTCTCCTTTCTGATTATATAAATAATTCCTTTCTAGCCAAATAAAATATTTAATCCACCTGGAAAAATCAACTACCACCTTAAATTCCTTTAATTTTTCCTTCCATACAGAATTTCAAATTAAGACCAAAGAAAGCAAAGGGGTGTGTGTGTGTGTGAGTGTGTGTGTGTGTGTGTGTGTGTTTTGATTTACTTGTTTAATGTCTTCAAAAATACATACAGTTAACACTACGTACTAAATGTACAGATTCTCTTAGTTTCCTTGGGCTTATACAACAAACTTCCACAAAGTAGGTGGTTTTAACAAAGTTGGTTCATTGTGTCACAGATGTGGAGAAGTCTGAGAAAAGGCGTCAGTTCCTCCTGAGAACTATGAGGGAGCTTCTGTATTATTCTCTCGTAGCTTCTGCTCACCTCACAAGTTCCTTTGCACTACCTATGGTGGGCAACCTGTGTCTTCACATATTCTCTCTGTGCATGTCTGTCTATGTCCAAATTTCCTTTTTTTAAAAAAATTAGGACATAGTATATTGCATTATGGTCAACATACCACCTGATCTTAACTTGGTCATCTGCAGGTAATATTTCCAAATAGAGTCACTTTTTTCAAATACTAGGAGTGAAGAGTTCAGCAATTTTTGGGGTGACAACAATTCAGTTTATAAACCTAAACTGCATCCTGGGACTCATGATTTTTTAAAATATAGTCAATGCATTTACCTAAGTATAGTTTTCATTAAAGGTATCCATTGGACTGGGGCAAAAATAGGTGTTAAGCTCATCCATGTATTAATTGAAGTGCACATACTCTCATTCGATTTTCATTTTTTTTCAGATGACTTTTAATAAAGAACTCCAATGTTCTAAAACAGAAGAATTAAGGATGAAAATAATTTTATAATTTGCAAGTTTGTTCATCACCAATTTTGTGTCACTTGTCTCCAGGATGTGATTTTTATGGCCTTCCAAGAAGTATATGTTACTATTTATTGGATCATTCTGGCCTGCAGGTTGAAGAAAAGACTATGGAATAAAACAGACTTATAGTATCCACACAACTGTTTATAAGAAAAAATAACTGGAGTGAATACTGATCACAATCATTTTGAGCCAATAAAATGAACTGTAGTTGTATCTTAGTATCAGAGGGGAATTTTTTCTGGGACCTCCACAGATACAAAAATATGCAGATGCTCACATACCTTATATCAAATAGCATAATATTTGCCTGTAACACATGCCCAGCTGCCACATACTTTAAATCATCTCCAGGTCACTTGTAATATCTAACATAATGAATGCTAGGTAAATAGTTAATATACTGAATTGTTTGGGAGTAATCACAAGAAAGATAAACGTGTTCAGTACAGATTCAATTTGGTTTTCCAAACATTTTCAATCTGAGGTTAGTTGAATTCACAAATGTGGAATCTGCGGACATGGAGGGCCAGTTGTACTAAAAATGAAAGGAGGGATTTTTTTTTTTTTTTTTTTTAGCAATTTGTTTTTTGGTTAAAAATAAATCAGTTAGGGGCTGGGGATTTAGCTCAAGTGGTAGAGCGCTCGCTTGGCAACCACAAGGCCCTGAGTTCGATCCCCAGCACCAAAAATAAATAAATAAATAAATAAATAAATAAATAAGAATTTAGGATGGAAAGAAGGCACATAAGGTCTGTTAAGAAAACTAAATGATACTCTGTATAATCATTCCTATAGTGTACAACATGTTCTAAATTAATATATTTATGCATATATGCATGCATATGTACATGTATGTGTAAGTATATGTATACACGTATGTATATTTTTCTTCGGTTTCCCTCCAGCTATTTTCTCATTTCTCTACCCCTGTGATAGCAAAACTCCTTAAAGAGAAACTGCTTGTTCTCGTCTCCCCTGTTCTCTTTCTAATCCTCTCCAAGTGGGCATCCCCTACTTGCACTCTGCCCCAGCCAACTCTTGTTAAGTTCACCAGTGCCACTTCTCTGAATCTCATGGACACTCAGTCCACCCACAGCCTAGGCACATTTGAGTTCTTTCTCCTTTTCCTTTTTTTGTGGGGGCCGGGGGTGTGTTGGGGATCAAATTCAGGGCCTTGTATTTGCTAGGCAAGTACTCTACCACTTGAACTAAATCCCCAACCCCTAAATTCTTTCTCCTTAAAACAGTTTCTTCACTTGACTTTCAGTAATCCACAAGCTCTGATTTTTCTCTTTCTCTGGCTTTTTTCTTCCTTCCTTCCTTCCTTGTTTCCTCTCTCTCTCTCTTCCTCCTTTCCTTCCTTCATTACTTTCTTCCCTCCCTCCCTCTCTTCCTCCTTTCCTTCCTTCCTTCCTTCCTGCCATCCTTTCTTCTTCAATACTGATAATTAAACTCAGGGCTTTTCATATGCCAAGCAACTGACCTACATCGAGCTGTATACCCAGCCTTTTTGTACATTTTATTTTGAGACAGAATCTCCCTAAATTTCCCAGACTGACTTTGAGCTTGAAATCTTCCTGCCTCAGCCTCCTGAGTAGCTGGGATTACAGGCACATGCCACTGTAGCTGGCTTCTGGCCTTTTCACCCATCCTAGTTGGGTCTTCCTCATCACCCTGATCTCATAAGTTAGGAGTGCCACAGTCCTCAGTCCTTGGACCTTTTCTTATTATCTACACTCACTCCTTTAGTGTTCTTATTAAGAGTCAGCTCTTAAATATTATCTTTTTGCTGCTGACACCCAAATTCCTATCTTGAACTCAAGTGTCCCCAACCGAATTCCCGGCTCTTACCTCTGACTACCTGCTGAAGGGCCACAGAAGAATATCTTATTGCACCTCAAGCACTTCCCCAACTAAACTCTCACCTGGGCCACTTTGCCAACTCTCCCTGACACCGGAGGAGGTCCAAGAAAGTTCCCACCGAGAAAAAGAATCTGGATCCTCTTTACCCAGAGAATTAAGTTACAGGTTCCCAGACACTGCTAGCAGAAAAAGAATTTTCAAGATGCATCAATAAGGGGCGTACAGGGATTTATTAGGCAGAAATTTATAGAAGTACACACTCAAAGAAATAGAGTCTGAGCCCTCCAGAGAGAGCGGCCCCTTATGATCTGGAGTTGGTATATTTTTGGGGTCTTCAAGCATCTTCAGGATGAGTAATCCGGGATGCGTATTCCCGCTGTCTGTCTCCTCACCCATCTGGTGAGCTATGTTAGAATGTAAAGCGTTTATGGGTGTTTGAAGTTAAGACATGGTCTGTGAGGGGAAGCACAATTTACAAGTGAAAAGAGACAATCTATGCATAGCCCAAAAAGGCCAATTTGCAGATGAAAGTGAATTGCCCCGGTTTATTGTGTCTTGGGAAAAGAGGGAAAAAAAAATTGAGAGTTGAATAAATTTTGTGTCCTGAAGCTGCAGTTTTTCTTTAAATTACAGTTTTAAAATTCTAATTTTCTTTGTCTCTTTTTCTACCCATCTTCACTTCTTCTCTCCTAACTTACCCTCCTGCCTATGGAAGGCAACTCCACCCCCCCTAGTGTTTTGTTTCATGCATCTTGGCATCTCTCTTTCTCTCCCATTCCATGCCTAATCTAATAGCACGTCCCGTTTTCTCTACACTAAAATATCTATCTGGGAACTAACTACTTCCTACCACCTCCCATCACTACCAAATTATCATTTCTTATCTAAATTTTTTCAAAAAACTTCTTATTGCTCTCCTTATTTACACTTTTTCAGTCTTCCTCCAAGTCTGTTCTCAGCACAATAGCCAGTGACACTTAGAAACAGAAATGGTGAATCAGAATGTCTCCTCTTCCCAATACCCTCCAGTGATTTGAACAGAATCATCCCCATGGCTTCTAGCTATGGCCACTTCCCATTATCTCACTATGCCACCTTCTACTGAACTTCTTCCTCCAGCCCCAGGCACGGTGGCCTCTTTTCCTTTCCTGGAACAAGCCAGGTGTGCTCCTGCTCTGGGGCCTTTTATATCCTTAGTTCGCTCTGCCTGGGAGCCTCTAGTCCTACACCTGTGCACACCTTGTTTCCCTAACCCCTTCCGTCATTGCTCAAATTCATCTTCAGTAAGACCTTTTTTGCCCTCACTCTTGGCTTTTACTGTTACTCTTCTCTGCTTTATTTTCCTTTGGGGGGGGGTCCTTCATCATTCTTTGGTATGCTGTCTATTTTACTGATTTTATTAACATTTCACATCTTCCCCAAAGAACACAAGCTTCCAAAAGATAGGAATACAAGTCTGTTTTGTCTGTTGCTATATCCTTAGTGCCCAAAATGGTGCCTGTTACATAGTAGGAACTAAGTGAAAAAGATCTTTTATGAATGAGTAATTGAATACTTCTGAATGTTTTCTAGTTTAGAGGTCTCTGAACTATTTTAAATGAAATCTACGGAAACTTCTCCCTAGGGGGAAAATGCTATACAAGTGTAATTTGTACCCACATTCTAAGGCTAATGTATCTCTGTAGATCCATTTGAGGCCATGCGCAAGAACTCCTGGTTAATCAGTTCTGTCTAGAAGTGGGGAAAATGCAAAGCCAGTGCTGTCTATTGTCTGTTTGATGATTGCTACTCCTCACACAATGGTTAAAATCTGTTTATTCCTTGTGTTTTGTGGCCTTCATTTTGCTAGCGTTGTTTTAGAAAGATGAAATTACTTTCTGAGAACTCTGTGGCTTCTTCCCCATACTTTTCTACCCATAGCCTCCAAGTTCACTCATTTTCCTGTACTCCTTCTTTCTTCCCAAGGTCTTTTTCTCTACATTTCACAAACCTTAGAGCAGGAATGGCTACAATCATATTTGGCAGGAAGTGTATGCAAAGGGCCAGGATGAAATCATTTTAATTTCTGCTTTTCCCACTGAAAGTTCTGTATTCATCCTTTAAGTAGTTGTCTTCATTGTGTTGAACAAAACCGTGCATTTGTGGCCGAGAAGTTGTAAGATAGCAGAATTTCACCTTCAGCACTTCCTAAAGAAAACAGGCATCGTGAATTAAGGATTTATAGGTAACCAGGTTTCTGCTAGCCAAGTTAGAAGCTCTGGATTTAACATGCTGGGATCGGGCTTGATGAAAGGCTGCAGAGAAGCTGATACAGTAAATAGTCTTGCTATCGGTGGACTCATATTTCCTGCTAGAGATAAACCAAGCTTTGTGCTATAAAGCAATCAGTGAGCACCGAAGTGGCTGATTCAGCACGCGGCCCTTGATTGTGCTGGCGCCTTCCATCGGAAATGGTGTTGAAACCCTAAATGTACACTTCCGAGGTACAAGGCACGGGTTGAGTTGAATTTAAGCGAAATTAGACCTTCGTGCAAACTTTGGTCACTCTCTCCACAAAAACACACTTCTGTGCTTTTATTCTGGGGCCTCATCGCTTTCTCTAAAGTCCAGCTAATGCCCTTTGAGGAGTGTGCAGACTTCTCAGAGAATCTGCCTTCAGCCGCCCGGGGCAGACGCAGTGCTTGTGCTCCTTTGACTTCCCCACGAATGGCCAGCACTGCTGGAGAAGGATAGTTGCATGCATAATCCAACCTGAATCATTTATGTTTGACTTCGACCTGCATGGTGAGCCTAATACTCTTACTAACGTTTTCAGTGGGGGAGCTAGAAGGTTAACTGTACAATTGTGTGTTCTTTGAGCTTACATTGCATAATGGGAATGAGTCACAAACTGTCTTGACAATCTATGTGAACACTGAGCTGTTAACGCTGAGTTCAGAGCTTGCTGCCAGAAGTGTAGTCCTGCAGCAGCCACCTTCCCAAGGAGCCTTTTAGAAGGTAGGTCTGGAGTCCACCCCAGGGCACCTGTTGACTCCGAATCCACATTTTAGTATGATCTCCAGGCAACTCAGTTGTTCATTAGCATTTGTTTCAGACGTGTTGGTGCTCCTGTTCTCCACCCTAGCTGTGCTTTGGAATCATCAGGGGAGTTTTTAAAATACTGATTGACACCTGGGTCCTATGGCCAGAGAGCCTGATTTTATTGCGGTGGGATACAGTTTCCTGGTGGTGTTTTGGAACCCCTGGGTGATGGTTATGTGCAGCGAGCCCGGTTTACAGCAGATCCAGAATGCATCTCAGGCACACGTGGATAATTAAGGACTGATCATTTTAAAAACAGACTTTCAGTTAGTTACCTGGCATTCTACCAGCCACAAGTTTCCACTTGTGTTCTATTTTTATATTAGCTCTCTTCTGAATCACCAAAGAAAAGTAAGTTTTATGATCTATTTAGTAAACTGCTTTTTCGGTTTTATCTGCTTACTCGAAAATTGACAGGTTAGGCTTATATGCTTATTCTAAAGGAGTCAAAAGATTTGCTTAACTGAATCTCCTTTTCTAACATGCTTTTAAATGGAAGGAAATGGTCTAAAGATTGTCATTTAAGACTCCCACCAGTGCTTTGTAGCAGTTGTTCCTGTCCCTCTTATAGAAGCAAGAGCTGAGATTTCAAAAGTTAAATAACTACCTAAATTGCCCAGCTGGTCATTAGAAAAAGCAAAGGTGTGAATTTGGCATTCAAATAGGCTTTATCTGATTCTTAAAATACATACTTTTCTTCTCATTATGCTGTTTCCAAAAAAAACTTACCTATGTGTGCTTAACAGCAATTTAAAAACTGTGATTTATTTTATTTTCATCTAGCTTTGTACATCAGATGTAGAAATGTATAGCTTTTGGAGATTTCTCATAAGCCATCCCAATAACTATTGAGTAAAGACAGTGTATCTCCTGAGGTTCGGGTTTTAAAAAGTAACGAATGAATAAATGAAGAAGTTAACGGAAATGATAGGACGTGGGGTGTTTGTTAGGTGTCCTGGTTGAATGCTTTGAAGAATTTGCAAGAGGCAGATGCGTGGTTAAAAGCTGCCACCCTAGTCAGATAGAGGGAAAGAACAGAAGAAAGATAAGCTCTAAGAAAAAGGAAAGAGGCCACTATCAGAAATGCTGAAAGGTTCTTTCAGATTATATATAGCAGCAGATGGCACAATGTAAAGGACAAACGGATTAACTTGCTGGAATTTTTTAGTGTCCACTTCATAGCCAACCGTAAAAGGCACTTGGATCAGTTGGGAAAGCAGTGATTTTGTTCAATGATAGCTTCCAGAACACGCCATCTGTGGTCCCTGCCTGTTCGCATTGCCTGATGAAGACTGGAATTGGTCTGTCTAAAAAAAACTGATTCTTTCATCTCGTTGTTTTTCTCATTCTTTTGAATTCTTTCTGGAGATTGAATTTGTGTATATCTGAGAGGGACCTTCGCTTGAAAACATTTTGCTCCCAGTGGTTTCACATATCTCCACAGGATCACACAGAGATTGTTAGCAAAGAGGCGGCTTTGTTGGTTTGTTGTTTCACTTCTTTGTTGCGGATGGGTGTTTTCTGGCATCATGTAGGATTCTAAACTTCATAGTGAAAGTCCAGAAAAGAAAAAAGGAGATTCTGGTGGGTGAGTTCTTGCCCATCATCTAATGACCATTTTTTTCCCCTTGCAATCACCATGGTTACCAAAATCTATACAAGCAGAGATCTTCCCACTTCCTCCTCCTTCCTTCCTGTCCCTCTTCAGTTTTCCTTCATTTTTCTAGCTACCACTGCCTCCCACTTTATCTTAACTAGTCACTTTAATATAATTTCTGGATTCTATCTTCTGTGTTTACTTTTACTCCTCCTATTTTTCCCCGTGGAATTGTCACCTTTCTCCATCATTTTTCTTGATCAAGATGTCTTCAAACAAGTGTGGTGGCACACACTCATAATCCCAGCACTCAGCAGGTTGGGGCAGTAGGATTACTGTCAGTTCAAGGCCTGCATGGGCTACATAGTGAGCTCAAGGCCAGTCTGACCTACTTAGCTAGACTCTGTCTCAAAGCAAGTAAACAAACATAAAGACGTTTTTATTTAATTTTACTCATTTGAAATTGTGATGACAATTACAGTGGATAGAGTTTTTTATATAGTCTATATTTGTGAAAGTTTTCTAAAATAATTAACAATAACAGTGAATTTTAGGAGAATATTTAAAGTACAGTGGAGTATGAATAGATCTGAAATAGGACAGGAACCCTTATAGAGCAGAAAGCATGGATTCTCAGGACTTAATCTGTGACTTCTGTCTTAGTTACTTTCTCTCGTTGCTGAGACAAAATGCCAGACACCCAAAGTTAGAGGAAAAAAGGTTTATTTGGCTCACAGTTTGTAGAGGTTTCAGTCCACAATCAGCTGGGTCCGAGGCAGGGTGGCATGGCAGACAGGCAGAAGGCTGAAAAGTAAGCAAGAGATGCAAGCAAGAGGCTAACCAGATTCTTCCTGTGCCTTATATCTAATCCAGGCTGCTAGGATTAAAGCTATGCTAAACCAATCAGTGGATTGATTTAGTAATCATACACCCTTAATCCCAGCATCGCACACTCTAGATCCAGCAACCTCTTACCACATGAGGCTTTGGGGGGACATCTAGACACAAACCATAACAACTTCTTACCCACTAAAGATAGAAACTCTTCTGTTTTCTCCTCTATTAGCCCTTACTAACAATGTATAGAACTGTACTCTCCCCTTATTGATTATTGCAGAGACCAGGTACATTTCAACAGCAGTGGAGAAACGAAGCTGTCTCCATGGGTGAGAAGCCATATCCTATAGGAGGCCATACTCATGACCCAGTGGAAAGACACCAGGCCTACCCTACCCCAACAAATCTATAAAAGCTAGTTCCACCCTTTTCTTTATGTCTGAGTCTGATCATCAGAGCAGTGCCTCTTTTAGCTCAGGCTAAAGCCTTTTCCCTATTTTTCTTACTTTCTATCTCTAATAAATCTGCTTGCCTGTGACTCTCACTGAAGTGTCTAAATTGTGTTGTTATGATAAAATCAGTGAACCCGCTCTGTAGGGGATGGGGGAGGAAGTCATTGTCCCCATCTGCTCTTCAGGAGACCTTTTCAGACCCCTTCTGGTAACATGCCAATTTTGTGATTTTCAACTGAATTGAGCTAAAGAACCCTTGGCTGATTTGTAACAGATGTATCCCTTAGATCTAAATGTAACTGCAGTGTAGAGGAGTGTACTCCTCAAACTGGCAATGCTTTGGGAGTGGGGGATGTGCTTTTGGCATTTTCGGTATGAGAGAATACTGGGATTTTGCAGAAAGTTTGGAATCCTTGGCCCTGCCCACTAAATGCCACTAGTGCCAACTCAGTCATTTGGCAACCAAGAGCATTCACACAGATTTTCAAACAAAATGATAAGGCTTATTATATTGTAGCACTCTTATTCATTATATTAAAACTAAAAATGTTCCTTTAAAACTGTGCCATCATTTAGATAGATGCCCCCTCATAAATTGTTCAGATTTCTTATCGTTACTGTAAATTACGTATGGAAATAAGTGCCAGCTGGTGGCAACGAGAAGTGACACATAAAGACTAGGGGTGTAGCTCAGTGGTACAGCACATGATTAGCATACTCGGCCCTGGGCTCAGTCCCCACCACTGTAAAACCAAAATAAAACCCCAAAACAGTGACACATAGAACATTCATTAATCTGACTAAAAGCAGAAGAACTGCTTTGTTCTGATCACATAAATGCTATCTTCTCATCTTCTCATTCTTTTACTAGACTCTTCCCAGCAAGCCTAAAAGTCCATAACCTTCAGTAATTTCTAATGTTGTTGAGGCCAAAAAAACCTCCCCAACTTACCCGGCACAAGGGTGAGCGGCGCCCAAGAACGACAAGAGACCAGGTTCGATGTAAAAACAACAAGCTATGTTTAAACAGAGCTCTGGGCCAATATGTACCCCTCACACAGGAGGCAGAGGTAATGGCCCCGAACTACAGGAGTGTGGGGTTTTTATGGGGTAAGAAACAGGCGCAGGAAGGGGAGGGCGCGCGCGGGAAAGGAAAGCGTGGCGGCACATGATTGGTCCTCGCTGTTCCTTTTTGCAGTTTTTCTTGTAACTCTGGGTGTGTTGTAAGGTTGCGACTTTCCCTGGAACCCTGGAACAGAGAACTTCCTGGCACAGGGTCATAAAGTGACCACATCTTGTACTTTACATTTTGTACATGCTTATTTGTATTCTGTATCTTTTCAATGTGAAGAATATTTTTCACTATAGGGTTTTGAGGGAATTGAGAAAGTCAGTGCACTGAAGAACTTGGAGCCAATTTGAACCCTTGGCACCGTCTCAGTGGTGTCTGGAATACAAGGGCCTGGACCACTCGCGGTGCCCCAGTGATCCCAGCTCAATGGCTGCGTTCTGCGAATCAAGGAATCCCAGACCCCGTGCTGTGTTAACACTGACCCTAAATGACCAAGGTCTTCTAGAGGTGAGAACATATCACTTGTGAATTTCCAAACTGGATACGAGCTTAGTCAAAACTCTTGCTTGGCAATGCTTCCAGAAACGACTCTACATAAGGCAAGATGCATGCTGTAAACTAACACTTTTGAAGACCTAAAACCTATAATGAAGAAAACGAGTGATTTTTATCATTTTTGTGATCGGCTCCACCACTGTTTCTGTCCAGTTCTTTAGAACATTCTTACAACCCTTAAGAACAAGATAAAAGGAAGTTGATGCCTCAAAACACGTGGGACTCAGATTTAAAATACAACATGGAGATTCAAGGTCACTAAAACCTAAATGTGCTGCCTGCTTAGAGCCAGCGGGAGGACTTCGCCAGCTCAGTTGTTCATTCCCTGACGTGTCTGGGTTGCGGATGGGAATGAAACCCCTCACTTCCGTGAGATGAATCAGCCTGCAGCTTCACAGTGGCCACCTTCTTGGGAAGAGAGCACGTCGGGAGAAATGATTAAAGGTCATGTTTGACTTCATGGCTGCAAATTGGTGAATTATATTTTTAGAGCAATCAGTTTATATCCTATAGACTGAAAGTATGCTGCTGTTAACTGCTTGGGTGATTCGGCAGGAATTTAGTTTGCTTCCACATGCATGGGGGTAAGAAAAAGGACATTAATTTTGCATTTGAGAGTTAATGCACTACTTTGAAAATAACTAAAATCTTGGTGTAAGACTTCGCTTGCATGTTCCTTCTCCAAAATGGGCATGATGCTTTGGCCAAACTCAGTACTTTTGTCTACCTGTCTGGGCTAATTTTGTATTTTCTGATTCTCAACCTTCCTCACTTCAATGTTACTATTGAATGAGCACTTACCATGTATTAGGCACTTACTTAATTGATCATTTAATTGATAGAGCATTTAGCTTCCCAGCTTTACATTTGAGGTGAGTTGAGAACTTCTGACCTTTATTATATTTGAGGTTACACGGGGGAAAATTCCTCTCTCAGGCCTCTTTTACTCTTTTGTGTGCCTACTTAGATTGGAACCCTCATATTAAATGCATCTGATTGCATGGAAAATTTTCAAAGACCATTTTTAATTTTCTTTTACTACTTCCCTGAGCTGAGCTAATCTAAAAAAATGCAAACTAATACTAATAGCAGTAGTATACCAATAATAATAGCATTAATAAAAACACCAATAATAATAAATACTGCCAGTGAATCAATGTCTAGAAACCTAGCTAGAGAGCAGAGATCTATGAATGAAACTTTTTGTATGCCTGAGGTTAGTAAAATGTAATAATGACTAAAAATGCCTTACCCAGAGGTCTGGTCAGCTATATAATCTGCATGGTCCAGCTTATTTTTCACTATTCAGGATTCACATCTAAATGATCACCAGAATGCTAACCAGCAGAAGCCTTTGGTTCATGCAGTGGGCCCCACATTTGGTAATCCCTGGACACTGTGAACTTGAATTTAATCATAATTGTGCTTCAGAGCACGTGTTTCAATCCCCACTACTTCAGTAACCATTCCTTTGTCGGAATCTTTTAAAATAAAAATTTCTTCTAGCCATCGTAAAGGGATGGTTACTTGGTTCCCAGAAGACTTCTTCTTAGTTTATCACTTTACATATTGAGTGGTTGCTGGCATGATTTATTATTTAATAGGTAATGGAAATATGTCATTTCTCGAAATGATTGTCAGTAAGTACTCTAAAGGATCTCAGGGGAACTATGTGCTTCATCTAATTAAGCTGTTGATTTGAATTTATTATAAGACAAATGTCTTTTGTTGAAGTTCTTGTATAGAATACCAGGTGGTGGGGATATATTTAACTTCTTCCTACTTTAACCATACATATATGTTCCCCCATACTGTAATTTCCTATAAATAATAGGAAATCTAGAGGAGACTTTTTGTCTTTTTTTTTTTTTCCTAGTACTGGCATAGAACTCAGTGCTTTCACACTCAGCTACATTTCCAACATTTTTTTTTTTTATTTTTTAGTTTGATTTTAATTTTTAGATTGAGGGTCTTGCTACTCACTAAGTTGTCCAGGCTGGGCTCAAACTTGCAGTCTTCCTGCCTCGGCATCCCAGATTACTGAGATTACATGCCCTACTCTTTATTCTTTCTTTGTTTTCTTTCTTTCTTTCTTTCTTTCTTTCTTTCTTTCTTTCTTTCTTTCTTTCTTTCTAGTCTAATAAATGTGTTCCCTTTGGGGAACTAGATCCATTATTTCTATTGGAAAAGTTCATGCATCAGGCTTGTGTAATAAAATCTACTAAATGACTGTTCAAGAGTTTTAAATGTGAGCATGTCTTCCTCAAAGGAATCTAGTTAATCTTGTTGTAGCAAAATGCTCAGGTTCTAGAGCATCTTTGTCATGGCTACAGTTGCTTTGCATCTCTGCTCATTTTCCATTTAGAGTTTCAAGCTCCTCATAAATAGCAAAATAAGTTCTTTAGGGGCCTAATTTTCAAGGAATAAGGGATACACTTCTGCCATGACAATATAGGATTGGACAAAACGGCCCAATATCTGACCCTGTTTTCTATTTTAATGGATGTATATGGCCGTTTGGGATAGGTCTGATGAAAGTACAGCTGTACTCTTTTGTCAAATAGTGTACATGCATACCACTCAAGTTGTGAATTGTTCTTTCAATATGGCCTTTGATGTGTTGGGCTAATGTATGTCCAGTTGCATTGAACACATTAAAAATTTTAAAATGTGTACAACACGGATAAAGATCATATGACCATCAACTGAAGTCCTCTATGCTTTTCATGCCACAGTGGAAAGAATTCTGAAGAGGCAGAAGATGGATGTTGCAGAATTATCTCTGCCTCTAACACATTTACCATGTGAACTCATCGCAGGGGCGTCTGTATCATTTCCAAACAACTTGTGCAATGGGCTGTTGCCAAGATTGAATGAGACAACCTGGGTAAAAGTGCTTTATAAACTTTAATGGCATCATGCTTTGAAAATGTGACATTATTTAGTGCCCTGGAGCAGCACAGTAGTAAATAGTATCTCAATGGCTTGAGTTAATACAGATGGCAAAAGAGCCTAACTTAGGAAATGACTTCAACATGAAAGAATCTCAGTCCACAAGCAGTCTCCAGGTGCTCTGATTCTCAGGAGTTACCTTAATGCCAAGCAAGGAGGGAGGCGGTTGTGGGGAAAGTGGGACTAAATAAGGAATCCAGAGTTTCTATTGTGAAGGGCAGGCCCTGGGATCAGGAGGGAGCTTTTAACCACTTTCAGAACTTGCTCTTCTTAATCTTCCATAAGTGAATCCTTCACACATTCTATGTTGTGGCAAGCCAGCTTCAGGAGTATTTCTGTCTGGACAATTTACTGAAAGAAACAGAAGTAAAAATGCCACGATGGCGGACATCAGAGAATGACAACTAGAAGGGGGTGTATCTGCAGGAGGCAGGGGTAGGGGAAGGTGGGAGTACATTCCTGAGGAGAGGAGTAGGGAGGGTGTCATTGTGGTGCTTGATTTGAAAAGCCTTTTGTCCAATGCCATCACGACCAAACAACCCATCCACTGGGAGCATAACTAGAAAAGACCATGATTCACAAGACCTCTTGTTCACCAAGAGTTGTGTGGATTTCTGGGGATAAAGTATTAAGAGGGCAAAAGCACACACACAAACAACCACCACTGCATCTCTGTAGTTCAAGTATTTGAGCACAACTTGAGGTTGGCTAGACATACAGGGAAGTGTAATTCCAAGGCAGAGTGTTGAAGATCTTTTCTAACAATCAGAGCTGTTCTCTGGAAGTGGTAAGATTTACATCAGTGTTTCTTGAAATCAGGCTTTGCTGCTGGTGGTCTTGGATGATCCCCTAGGCAGAGAGGGTCTAGTTAGCCCTGATTGCTAAGCCCTGGAGGATTTCAATGACATGCCACAGGGTCCATTGGCACGAGTAGTGAGTCAGGTCTTGCTGTACTAGGTGGGAAAATGGACAGAGACGTTCAACTGTTTGTTTGTTTGTTTTTTAAATTCCAAACCTGTTACCTGTCTATATTATCTAAATCATCACCAGTTCTTACCTGTTGGTGGTAGTCCTACTCTTTGTTCAGTACACAACGAGTACAATAGTGGTAGGACTGATGTTTATTTGTCTATGTTCTAGTGTCCTAATGTGCTAATGTGGCAGGGTAAAGCCTCATTTAACATGTGGGAAAGGCCGGTGCTATTTGGTTTGGGGCAGTCCAGTTTCTGTATTAGTCAGGAGCCATTTGGCTCTAAGCCTTCCTAATTGTGGCGGAAACCCCCTACTGTTTACCACAAATCCATTCTGCCTTGTCTCTACTAATGACACTGTCCAGATCAGCCACATGCTCTCTTGGAAACCAAAAAGTCAACTTTCCAGACCTGTTTTCTGCTAGAAGTAGCCGCATGACATAGTCTGATCAATGAGATGTACACAGAAAGCTTTGAAGAAAAGAGAGCATTTTCTGATAAAAAGTCGCCATGCTCATTTTGCTCTTCTCTTTTCCCCATTTTGTCTGGAAAATGGGCATAATGTGATGATGGGGACGAAGGCTACGTTCTGAG
The DNA here is from genome assembly GCA_004026905.1 of Hystrix cristata. Classification (NCBI taxonomy): domain Eukaryota; kingdom Metazoa; phylum Chordata; class Mammalia; order Rodentia; family Hystricidae; genus Hystrix; species Hystrix cristata. The sequence continues at coordinate 84,374 of PVJO010006732.1, forward strand.
GATGGTAGAGCTATTGACTTCTTTGAGTTGCTATACTAACCCTGATCAGTCTTCTGAACAAATTCTTGCTATTCGAGAAGAATAACCTGCACTTTGTTGGGTTTCAGCTTTATACTGCCCACCACAGTCCAGATGATAGTCTACTGATCACCCTGCCACAGAGGAGTACCCTACTGTCCTGTGAGTTTTAGCAACTCAGCATCCTTGGTTAGCAGCAAACTTGCTCTTTTATACATATATGGTAGATTTGTTTTCTTTTTTTACACTGGACATATTTTAGTTTCTGTTTTGAACACTAATATGTTAAAGTCATTGTCCTCCATGGACATTAAACTGACAATTCTAATTAGCTACAATACTTTTTCCTGTCTGAACTTTAAATGATACCCAAGAAAAACGAATATTTGCCTTCCATGGTCTATAATACTGGGTAAATAGTACAGTCACGTTGTTCACCTTGTATTCCAAAAAGAATTCCATTTCTTAGCACTTCCATTTCACTCTTCAAAATAATTGCTGTCCTCTACCAGAGTCCTCTTTATCTTTGGTAACTCGGTTATGTCAATTATGTAATAGTTTGGTCCTTTTTGGCTTTTGTTTCATTTTGCCTCTTTTCTCTCTCTCTCTCTCTGCAAAGCATCCCGCAGAGCAACAAGATAGGAACATGCCTGCTGGACTTGATTTTCTTTTCTAAAATAGCTTTGGCTACTGGTTAGTGATAAAAGGAGTTGGGTCACTGTAGAAGCCAAAAGCCAGTTAAGTGAATTTAGTCTCCTATTGGTACAAAGATGACTGCTGGACAGAAAATGGAATATGTGTTTAGTTTGAACATAAGCAGAGGGCAGAAAGACACAGTAAAAACATCACTATACCTGGAATCAGGTCACCAGGGACTTAAGCCTGTGGATCCCAATTGCTAATCGTGCTGGTTTTGTGATCATGGGCCAGTCTCTCAGCCCCCAAGATCTCTGTATAACATGTGCAGCCTCTGAGATTTTCTCTTATCCAAATATCACAAGCCATTCTCATTCAAATAATGTTTATTTTATGCCCATGGTGGGTCGGACATTGTCCTACAGATGCAGGAAGAAACAAAGCAGAAGAGAGAATACATCAACTTTTGAATTCAGAGAATGGAAGAGAACAGAAGTCAAACTATCATGGGAGGAAACAGAAATGTTGACTAAAATGTGCCTGGCTAAATTCTACAGCTTCAGTGAAAGATTCTTGGATCGCTGCAACTGTCACTGATTTCACTATTCAATGAATTTTGAAGCATTTTGGTCATCACTGTTCATTCAGCAGTTACCAGTCATCTGTATTAGGAAATCTTTTTCTGGACCTTTTTGTAGTCTTCCCAGCTAGACTGAGAACCTTTGGAGCCAAGTGCTTCTGTACGGCATATAGTTTTTGGTTCCATGTCTTAAATTAGCAAGTTCTTTGGATCTCCTCTGAAAGCTAGAAGCATAGCAAGAAGTCACAACAGGCATTAGATATTTATGGACTGAACTGAGATCATTGGAAGGTAGAATGATGAGGATTAGCTAGGAGTGTTAACCTAGTGCAGGCTGACCACCTGTGACCTAGCACAAGCCAGAAATAACGTGCACCCGGGGCCGGGGATTTAGCTCAGTGATTAGAGTGCTTGCCTTGCAAGCACAAGGCCCTGAGTTCGATCCCCAGCACCACAAAAAAAAGAAAAAAAAAAAAAAAGAAAAAGAAAGAAATAACGTGCACCCACTGCAGAGTACCCAAATATGGCAAAGTGAGAGGTCAGTTAATGGCTTTGTTAGGGCAAAGTGGTTTCTGTTTACTTAATCCATGGTATCCTTTCATTCTCTCACATCAGTGAAGACTTACCTTAGAGTTGCCTTGCCAGGAGGCATTTGAATCCACTAATTCTTGGTAAGAAAGGAAAGAAAATACGGAGTAAGGAGACGGAAATGATGGAGGATGATAGGACGATGCTCTGTAGATACATTTCAGTCATCTACTGATCCATTTGTATTTGGTGTTTATGTTCATATTGCTCCCTCCCTTTGTGCATCCTTGGAGGATAGGAGGTCTTAGTTATACCCATATTTCTCACAGTATACATCACTGAGTTGCTCAAAGAGTATATTATAAATAGGACTGACTTGATAGATGTATTAGTTATTTTTCTAGAGCCAATGATTTGCAAGAGAACAGATTTAATACAGGACAATTGCACCTTACAACATTCACACACACACACGCCAAATGCAGGAAGAGTTCAGAATGTCTATCTATATCTACTGGAGACCTGAAAGATCCAATGAAGGGCTGGGAGCCCACACACTGTCTCATGTAAGTCCATGCCTGCACTAAAAGGCTGAAGAAATACTGGAGTCAGCAACAATTCTCAGGTGGATCCTCTATGCCCAGAACCACACCAACTCAGTCCAGCTGGGTGATCCTGCTCAAACTGACCATACCAGTCCACCACACTTGATGAACAGAGCCAATTACTCTTCTTTCCTCCATG
>PVJO010006733.1:0-22148 GCA_004026905.1 Hystrix cristata
TTAGAAAGGACAATCATGAATTTCATCTGGAACCACAAGAGACCAAGAATAGCAAAAACGATCCTAAGCAACAGGGGAAAAGCAGGGGGCATCACAGTCCCCGACATAAAACTATACTATAGAGCTACAGTATTAAAAACAGCATGGTACTGGCAAAAAGACAGACCTGAGGATCAATGGAATAGATTGGAGGATGCAGCAACAACCCCAGGCACACTCAAATACCTCATCTTTGACAAAGAAGCCAAACGCCCTCACTGGAAGGATATTTATTGTTTTTTACATTGCTTATCCAAAAGAACTCTTGGAAATTAGCATATAATTATTTATGTATATGTTTTAATTTTTTTAAAGAGAATTTTAAGAGGCTTTAATGTTTACCTAACTTTATACCCCATCAAGCATCCTATATATAATGGAATCATTAAAGAAATACTTTGATAAAAGTAGTGATGGTAAATTATGGCCTCTCTGGAAAACAGGAATCATGGCCTGTTGCTCATTTGCGAATACCACCTAGTTCACTTTGGTGAAATGAGTTGACCAAATTTTGATCAGATTTTTAAATGAATTATTTTTACCTCGAGAATTTTTCTCCGGAACATAACAGAGAAATCAGCAAAGATCTTAAGCAATCATTATCTTCAAGTAATACGAAAAGGTCGTGTAAAATACCACCCACTTCTAAAATAGGTATACTTCTGCATTACAATAGACACATCACACGACACACTTTTCTAATTTTATTTCCTTTACTTTCATACTATTAAAGTGGTATCGTAAAGAGCCTAAGTATAGTTCAGGTCAGGCCTAAAACTGATGGAGGAGGACTGTGTAATTATGTATGATTGTGTGTATGTGTGAGCGTTGTGTTTAAAAGGGAAAATGTACTAGTAGAGATAGGATTTATAGCCAAAATTGCAGGGCTTACCATCCCTCACAAATATCCTTAGGAAAGCAGACAGAGACTGACGGGGAAGGAGGGGTCTGACGGCCCAGTTCTAGAAAGACTCAGGACTTTGGCAGTCACATTAACATCAGGAGTCCCAGCTACCCTTTTCCTTTTGGAGACCAATAAATACAGCCTGCTTCCCACCCCAGAAGACTCTCATCCAAAGCCCTGCAGCTGCGTGTAGGACCTCCCACTCTTATTCCTCTGAAAATGGCTGGACCAACTAAGGACAAGCCAGGTAATGAGGTCCTTGCTGTGGTGCTATCATACAGCCCAGTGGCACATCTAGACTATAAGGATGAGCTGTTGCCTGAAATTTTATCTTTGCTGGTAATATAATAATATGCATACAATCTAATTGCAGCTGGGAATCCAATTATGTAAAATATGTGGATCCTACATGCCAGAATTTACAACCTGATGAGAAAGACAGGCTCAAACATCTCTATTCACAGTGAGTTCTGACTACAGAGGTCAGATGCTGGTCTACAAGTGTGAATAAAGTGTTGGGTGGGAAATGTGTGGGAGGGAAATTACTTTTAATACAGGAAATAGAGGTCTCACATGAATTCATTTTTGACAGTGATTGTGATTAAAACAAGTAGCACCTTGGATCTGTAAAATGATTAACTTTATTTGTGGCATAGATACAGTGTTCAAGGTACTAATGCTCTGTTACATACGCACAGCATTATCCTTGTTTTATGGATAAAGAAACTAAAGAAATTGAAGTCAGAGAAATGACTTAGCTGAGATCATGTAGCTCAAACACGTAGAGCCAGGACAGCAGCCCATACCTGTCTGGTCCCAGAGTTTAAAACTTAATTACTATAAAGTTTGTGTATCTGTGCGTGTGCACATGGGAGTTCATATATAAGAATTCTATTTTACAGATGAAGAAAACAAATGACATTTCTATTTCTTTATCATTAGAGTCTTTGACAAAGAAAGCAAAGAGATGTTTAAAATAAAACAACCCAAAGCATAGGGCACTGTCTTCAAAGAGAGTATCTATAACGTTCAGAGCAACTCAAACTAAATTTTGTATGCCCGATGTCGGGAAAGCATGTGCATTTCTGGCAGATGTTATTCTGAGCTTTAAAAATATTTGTGTTCTGGTTTTCCCATACCCTCAAGAGAGAAAAGGAATTTAACTCAGGACTTAATTTGTAACTCAGGATTTGTCTGTCTTTAGCTATACAATCAAGGCTTAGTTGTCTAGCAGCCTTTCCACTTAATTGCTAATTAATTATATATTTCAAGTTGTATATAATGTTTCATTAAAAAGGAGTAGAGAGATTTATTGGTAGGTTGCAATTATAAGATTATGCAGTTCTCAACACTGAGTTAAAAATAATTAATGAAGCCGCAAATTTCAAAACTGCAGTAACATCTCAAAAAATAGTTAACTTCTAGCTCCTTGGAGGCAACAAGAACACCTCTAAATATTTTGTCTTCAAAAGTGTCAAAGTTTCCTATCCCCTAATATATAGACCATAATTTTTTGCACGGGATTTCCATGGCACACTAATGGCATGATGAGTGATACACCACCCTATACCATTTTACACCATACCAAAGCCACTGTCCCCACCACCTGGAGTAAGAGCAGAGAGCTGTCTGTGTCTTGTATGACTTCCTTTGAAGCTATGCAAGCATAACTTCTTCTTACTGGAAAATAGATTTATAGACTTCATCTAGAAGTTTAGCTTACAAATGGTCCTTGTTTTCAAATTAATGGACAAGAATACAAGCAGGGCCCAATGCCAAATAAAATGCACAGATAGACATCTGGTATTACAGATTGGATTAACCAAAGAGCAGATCAAGTGTGTGCCTAGGACACCACAGAAAGCCAAAAACAGCATATGAGTAATCATTAGGAGGAAAAGCAGACTTTAATGATCTGCACTACATTTATTTTACAATTCAGACTTAAATTTTTTTTTGAAATGTATATGAGAGGTTGGGGTAAAAGAGACATCATAACAACTTCTTTAGGGGCTGAGACTTCTAAATTCAATCCCAGAGTTGAACAAGCTGACATTCAATCAGTCAGCCACAATTTCTGAACAATTCTTTATTTATGACAAATACAGAAAACTTTTAATTCAGCTCATAAAATGGCTCTTGTAAATAATAGGGCCTATTTTCTGAGTAATCGTCTTCATGTGACTCAGTGTTCAGCAATGAGGTTTTGGTAGGAGAAGCTGTGGACTAATACTATAGGGAAGTGGTGGCGCACAGGCTGCAGTGGGCTGTTTGTATCATTGGAAGCTCTAAAAGGTTTGCTTTAGCCTGGTGTGGTGGCACACGCCTGGAACCCCAGATCACCATGAGTTCCAGGCCAGCCTGGGCTCCATAGTGAGTTCAAGGTCAGCCTGAACTGCATAGCAAGACCCTGTCTCAAAAAAAAAAAAAAAAAAAAAAAGATGAACAGTTCACCATCACTGCTTAGGGAATGCTCACTGAATGAATGAAAAGACGAATGAATGAACTAGAAACAAGGGACCTGATGCCAAACCCAGCTTTGTTTCATTTCTAATCTGTAACCTTGAACCATTTACCTTGAGCTCAGGTTTCCATGTGTATAAAACAGAAATTATATACTTCAGTAGTTGTTATGATTATTACATGACAATATAAGGGAGATTATTTCATGAAGGTAGTTGGATCTGTTACTTGGGTGTTGGGAGAATTAGAAATGAGACAACTATTTAAGGAAGTTTATTAAATTCATTCACATTCCATCGTTATTCATTCATTTATTCATCAGTGTATATAGATTACCTACTACAGAATATAACAGGAATATAGTAGGTACATAGAAAGCAGCCTTCATGATAAACTCTCAGGAAATACAATGTTTTATGTCCTTTCTGACAGTTACAAATTATTGTCTTTGATGTAGTGTATAATTCATTAAACTCAATCTAACATCCCTCCCTAGTATCTTCTCCATTTTTTAAATTGAAAATAGGATAAAGGGTAAAAATGTCTGTTCTATAAATTATACGGTAATTTTTAAAAGTTAACATTTAATAGTTTGGCTTGTATAAAACTGTGAAGTAGGTGTGAATGTCAAAACTGCTCAAACAAAATGTCACCCCTCCGTGACCTCTCAACCAAAATGTCACCTTCCCTTATGTAACCCTCCTTGTCTGGCCCTTAAGATTTCATGAGTGCAACTTGGCCTGTCTGGATCCCTCTCTCCTTGCCTCCCTTCCCGGGTCACTTGGCTCCCATCCAGCCTCGGTCCCTCCTCATCCTGGAAGCACTATCTTCCCTGATCCGCCCCAGCCTGGACAGGTACTTTTCTATTTGTTCCTGCAATGCCTAGTTCTCACCCCGTAGTAGGGTGTCAAACAAAATCGAGTTTATTTTTCACATCAGTTAAAATGTGTCAGGAGTGAAACGTTAATTCATTTTTGCAACAGATTCTTTCACTTTAGGAAAATCATCCAAATACTTTTCTTTGGGAAAAAAATGTTAAATCCCCAGGAACCAGAAAGTTAGTGCCTCAGAGAGAAATATTAAATAAAACAGTAACCAATCAAAATTCTGCTACCTTTAGCAGAAATATGCCCTTGCAGATAAATATTTTGCCCTAAATATAGATTTAGTCTTGCCCTTGAAAATTGTGCCTCTGCCAGGAAATAGGTACAGTGTATGTTGTATGCACAAATTTTCTCCCAAAGAGCATTAGAACAGTTCCCACCAGGAGCCACATCTGGCTCTCTCTTAACATCATGCTGGATGAGAAGACAACAGCCTTGCCCTGGCTGGGCAATTGGCAATGCAAACATAGTTTTTTGTTCTGTTTTTTATTTTATTTTTCTCATTTGAATAGCCCGGGATTTGAAGTGTTCCCTTTAAACTATAAACACGGCCTTGTGGCCTGAGACCAAATAGTACACCTTCTTGGTGAAGGCGAGGCATCAGATGCTGCCCCAGCCGATTATCCTGGAGTGGGCGGTGAATCAAGCCCAGGAAAGACAGAGATGAACAGAGAGAACAAGATAGAACTTCCCTTGTCCTAGGGAGAGGAAAGTGTAAGAACGCCACAGTGGGAAGACGGCTGGGCAGACCTGCCACATGGAATGGTGTCCAGCACACAGTAGGTACTCGGTAGTTGCTGAACAGATGGGGGATCCTAAGAGTAGCAAGCCGCTTTTCCTAGCAGCTGAGTTCCAAGCTGCCCAGACCCACCCTGGCCATCCTGATGTGGAGAGTAAGCTCCAGATCTCACGATGTTTTCCGCACTGCTCTTCTCTGCTTCACTCTAGATGTGTGCACCAAATTCTCCCTTAATTCCTAGCACACTGTCAAGCCAAGCTGTAACACCATGCGCTTCACCGAAAGTGCAGGAATAACGCAAGCACCATGCAGAAAGTAGCTCGGGAGCATTCTTTGGGGACTTACAGAAATTATTTTTAAAGCAAATTTAGTAAAAGAACAGATTTCTCACAGTTCTTCCCTGAGGGCTGGTGCTCTTGTTTTGGTGGTGTTGATGCAAATTCTTGCGTCTTTTAGAGGCTGAGAGAACTTGGATTCCATCCCTCAAACCCACTCTGTCTCTTCTACCAAGCCCTGAGCATGTTGAGAACAGGATGCATCTCCTTTATCTTCATCTTTGCACCATCCCTGAATCTAGCAAGGTGTCTGAGATGCAGGTGATGCACATGTCAACGTTGCTGAGTCACGCATGAATAAAGTCACAATATTATCTTTAATTGATGAGTTGGCTTAAAGAAGTAGTCTTAGTTTAAGTTGATTGTCAGAAAGATACCAGAATAGAATTAATGAGATGGGGGCTGGGGATTTAGCTCAAGTGGTAGAGCGCTTGCCTAGCAAGCACAAGGCCCTGAGTTCGATCCCCAGCACCAAAAACCAAAAAAAAAAAAAAAAAAAAACCTGGATTTGCCTAGAATTAATGAGATGCTTTGGTCCCCTTTATTATAAGGTAGTTTCTGTAACTTTAGAATTGGAAAATATGTTTCAAGCACAAACTCCTGAGAAAAGCTGCACAACTATCTCTCGTATTTCCAGAGAATCAGGAGACCAGGGGACCCTGAAGGGTGTTAGCTCCCTCACTAGGAAACCGAAGCCCAGATTCCTTGCTCTTCTTCAAACTGTGCAGCTACTAAGTCACACAGCTTACAGGTCCTTGCATAGATGGGCAGTTGACAATACTAATTTGTGTCTCATGTTCAAAAATACTCTGAACCAATAGCTGCTGTAGAGATTTTTAAAATCATTGCACTCTGTCAAATTGTATGAGCATCACAGATTTTTAAAGGTCCTAAAATTGTGCTTCTCAAATCTGGCTATAGAAAGACACATCCCAGCACCCCAGCCGACGCCGGTGGAGCTCAGGCATTAGTATTAAACAAATTCCCCAAATGATTCTAATTGTAGCCAGAATTGAGAATCACTGCTTTTACTTTTTAAGAAATTAATTTTAAAAGTAAAATTATTTTAATTTTATTCTGTGTTCTTATCTATTTTCCAACTCTTCCCTCCACATCCCCCAACTCTGCCTCCGCCTCCCATTCTATGATTAACTCGAAAGAACTTCCAGTTCCTCATTTTTGTCTGGCAAATGACCCATGGGAACTTCCTGGATCAGTGAGAGTCAACACCCAAAACATCTAATTTACACTAAACACAAAGGACATCACCACTTGCTGGGGATGAGGCAGAACTTCATTAGTTTAGGGGCCAGGTTTGCAGGGAATCACAGGACTGGCAAAAAGCATGTCATTTATACCTCAGTCACCAGAGAAACTTTAACCAACAGGTGCACGTTCTCTACCTTCAGACTCTCCAAGGAGAGGTATTTCGTGCTTCCATTTGTTATTTTTAGCCACACGATAAAGACTGTTCTTTTATTTAACCAATTTAAGCTACTGTCTGCAGTGGAAATGAAGAACAATGAACAGATTGCCTGTGTACTTATTGTTTAGTTAGGAGGAATCACAAATCTACAATCTGGACTTCGTTTCTTCAGGCTGATAATAATTTAACCTATCATTATATTTTACAACCATTTATATTTCTCATCCCTCTTCCCTGAACCCAGTTAGGTCACTGTCTAACAGAAGAGTTCTTTTCCTTTGGGTTAACCAGTCATCTGAAGGCGAATAATGCGGGCTTGTATGATTGGGGTCTTCATTTGGAAGTATCGCTATATCCACATGCAAGCACTTTCCATTTTCCCTCTTATTATATAATTTTAAGATATACAATGTAGCCACTGGGTCATAAATTATGATTACTTTGCCTTGTATCTGAAAGCAGAATGCAAACAAAGCTTTCTTGCCTTGGTAATTTCTATAATTTTACACATAGCATTAATAAGACCCTGGGTGTGATTCAAATGTACGGCCTGCACACACAATGCCATAAACAAGCTTTTCTTGGAGGAAGTTGTCACCAAAGTACCAACCCTGATAACAGAATTAGTCATTAACTCTTCAGGCAGACTTTACATTTTCTTTATGTAGCGTTTTCTATACTCGTCGTAATATTATGCCATTTTTACCAGCTAGTTAAGATTTCATTGTATAAACAGTAAGTGAATATATGCATGTCAAAGATAATCATTCCTTTAAAAGGTTTCTTTGTCAGGTATTCATTAAAGTAAATTTCACATCAAAATGATAGTCACTAATATAGGGCAAACATCTTATCCATTTGGCAGGTTTTTTTAAAAATTTCAATTTTATTAGCACTGTATCAAATTCCTAGCCCATGTCACGTTTCCTTAATAATATGACGATCTGTTTTGTGACTACACACAAAATAAAATAACTTGTGTGTCGTATAAAAAGACAGGAGACCACAGTGGAGATGCAGATCTTCATGGATGTATGTAAAATTAATTGTTGGAAATATCTGCTTCTACCAACGCTATCCTTTATAAGCAGCGCTTCCATTTTCTTAATAGTGATCTTTAGAAATTCATTTTGTGACAAATTCTCTAAAAAAAAGGCTTCTCCCCAGCAGATGTTTACCACACTGAGCTGGGTGTGTATTTTGCTTCAAGACAGGAGGTAACGAGAATAAACGCAGCGCCAGCTACATTTCCTCCGGATCAGATATGTGAATGTTGTGAGCATGGCAATGGGTAGCGTGGGAGACAGAATTTCACAAAAGCACCCACACAGAGAGCTTCCCAGAGGAAGCCAAAGCACACGCCATCTTGTCTCCTTCCAAAGCAGTTCACAGCCTTCCTCAGTTTTCCACAGGAAGCTTCCAGACCCTAAACTTAATGGGATAAGATGAATGCTTCAGGAGGGCAATTTGGTTTGTGGGCGGTGGGAGGGAAACAGAAAAGGGCAAGAATCGCGGTCACAGCTGCAAATATCTCTGAGTTCGCTGAAGGAGGAAAGTGAGAATAAGTGGTCTTTATGAGTAGCCGGAGATACTGGGAGTTGTTAAATTAATGCCAGCACAAAAATAAGTCCTTGGCCTTAGATCTTTTCACAGGAGAGACGTCTATTTGCCTTGGCAAACGCTGGATGGCAGGGCTCAGGGGGAGAGTAAGTCTGAGGTCCATCCTGGGTCTCTGTCGGGAGCCAGCTTACCTCTTACCTGAGCCTGCCCCGGGCTGACCGCTCAAGGCTCGACCTGCCTGTGAAAGTGTCTGTTGTTGGATTACAAGGGTTTGTTTGATTATAAGTGACCTTAGGCTTTGCTTGTTTTGTCTTATTTTATTTTGGCAACTCAAAGCATTGCGAAAGTGAGAATTGGCTCTCAGAATTGTAACTTGACATTTTCCAAACTCAGCTGTCACTCCTTACAACATGTTGGGGTATCTCTTAGAATTTCCTTCAGCCTCGTTGGTGTGTTGCTTTATAAACCCTGAGTATATCAATTTCCATCCTGCGAGGGGAGAGTCTAGTCCACTCTATTCCGTGTAATTTTTATTGTGGTAAAATATTTATAACATAAAATACACCTTTTGACCATTTACAAAAGTATAATTTAGCAGTGTTCACAATGTTATGTGATGATTGATTCCAGAACGCTTTAATCACCCCAAAAGAAAATTCTATACTCATCAAGCATCCACTCCACCATACCCTGCCCAACCCTGACAACCACGACATCGCTTGTCACCTCTGTGGATTTGCCCATCCTGGACATTTCACATACATGGAATCATAGAATACGTAATGTGTCTGGTTCCAGTCACCTAAGGTGATTTTTTTTTTTGAGGATCACCTGTGTTGTATTTGTATTTATTTTAAAGTATTAGAAAGCCATTCCTATTGGAATGGACCTTAGCCTGGTCAATAAGCTGGATATATACTGTTTGAAAGAAGTTTAAATAATATTATAAAGTAACAAAATTAATTTTCCCATATGACTGATATTCTATTCTTATGGCCTTGGATATATAGATTCTTGTTATACCAAAAAACAAGCCACACAAGGAATACCTATATGTGAATACATACATACATATATATATGGGGGATGTGTGTGTGTGTGTGTGTGTGTGTGTGTGTGTGTGTGTGTGTGTGTAGCTTTTATTGACAAGTGTACTTGTACGAGGTCTTCTTTTGGGCAATAGGGACAGGTGTGGTGGTATTTGATCAAAGGATGACACACTAAAGATATTACACTGAAACTGTAAGGTCTCCCTTATAAATGGTATGATGTACTATGAATCAGATCTTGGGTAATGTAAGGCAAGACATTAGATTAGGTCTTTTCAGCTCTTTGTAACCTCTCTCTCTCTCTCTCTCTCTCTCTCTCTCTCTCCCTCTCTCTCTCTGTTTTTGTTGCACTGAGGATTGAACCCTGGGACTTGGACATAGTAGGAAAGTGCTCTACCACTGAGATAGTCCCCTAGCCCATACCTCTTCCCTTTAATTGTCCATTTGCTTTTTCTTCTTAGGGTGAAATTAATTTTGTTAGCAAAACTAATTCATTCTAAAATATTTGTGACTTAATGAACTTAGAAACTAACGGAGACATCTTGCTACAAAAGTAATTTACTTTTGATGGAGGAATGTTAAGGACCGGCTCCTTCCTTATCTCTTCATATCGTACTATATGGACCAGGGAAGTTATCAAACTTCTATGTGCCTACGATTCTGTGTGATATTTGTAAAAATATAATCTCCTAGGCTCTAGAGATTCTGACCCAGCCTGGACAAGGATTGAAAATCTGTACTTTTAATGAATTTCCTAGATGAGGTGTTCTCAAATTTTAAGTGTGTTACACTCACCCCAAGGGCTTGTTTAAACAAAGTGCTGCACCAGCTCCTGGAGTTTCTGATCAGTAGGTCTGGTGGGGCCTTGGAATTTACCTAACAAGATCCCTGGTGACACTGATGTTGGTGGAGAACCATACTCTGAGAACAACTGTCTTAGATTTTTTGGAATAATTGTTCCTGGGCCACATTTAGAGACAAACTAAATCCTACTTCTGCAAATGAGGCAGAGACTGTGTAGTGGCCTGTAGTAAAAAACATGGATTTTACAGTGGTAGAAAAGAATAAAAGTCTGTTCCTAGGTGTGGAATCATCAACCATTTTTACAAACAACTTTAATAGAGTAGTATTTTCATCTTTAAAAAAGTCAATTAAGGACCTACAACCAATGCATTAAAAACAGTTTTTTCCTTTTTGAATGTTATTATTTTACATTATTGATTAGAATAAAATCTAGTGTCTGGCTTCTAGAAAATAAACAGGCATTGATCATATCTGTATGATTTTAAAATTTAAATTAAATTTTTGATCGATCCATTAAAAACAAAAAAATTACACATATTTATAGGGCTACAAACAATGTTTACTTTTGACTTTCAGGTGTACATATTGAAGTTTATAAATTATTGCATTGTAGATTTGATTCAAAATAATGTAAAAATACCAACTGAAGCACCGAAAAAAGAAAATTACTGTTTAAAGGTTTGGCGTTTCAGTTAGAAAACTGATTCAGGGGTACAGCCTGCTGGATGTTTCTGATATTGCAAGGAAAAAATCGTCAAGGACCTTTTGTCATTGAATATCTTTCCTTTGCTCCATCGATTGCTTACCGTGCTTTCTACAAGCACAGTCGCACGGAAGCGTCGGAAAGCTCGCGCGCTCGGATTTCCCTCAGCCCTGCCGTCCTCCTTGCTGTGGGCAGCAGGTCACTTCCACCCAGCAGGGCGGTGGTGAGAATTAGAACATTTAAATTCCTCGCGCAGTGCCAGACTCATTGTGAGACCCTGTGAGCTTTCCGTAAGCACATGTACATGTGAGTGTGTGAGTGCGTGCGTGTGTGTGTGTGTGTGCCCACAAGCAAGGGGAAAACATCACCATCTGATCTTCTTTCTACACGAGTTGCCCAAATTTAATTCTCCTTCAAAGCCGCGCTTACCAGGACTTGCAGGGCCCCTGAGCCTTGCTCCTCTGCATTTTGACTTCTGATAGCGCTTGCTTTGGTTAAGAAAGATCAGACACTGGAAGAGTCATATCACTTTTTGTAGGTAATAAAATCTAATGATGAAGGGACACATCCCTGATGAATAATTTCTTGGGAGTAAAATTGTTGAGTAAAATCCATACTCGGTACCTGCAGGCAGTGACTGAGTCATTTGTAAACTAGGCCTCTGGCTTGAGGAATCCAGAGATGTAATTCAGGAACTAAGAACTCAAGGACTTTTGATGAAAGCTGTCCAAGGGTTACATAATTTAGAAAAAGCCATGCATCGACGGATGAGGCAGGAATTGGTTTTTCTGTGCAGCTTGCTGCGATGAGTGGAGACTCTCAGAGGTATCCGTTGGGTTGCCAGGGGGCACTGTGGTCCAAGTTACACTGCCCTGGAGTTGCTAGGCTGCAAACTGCAGTGATCCCTTGCTGCAGTAAGAGACCATTATCTACATTATCCAAGGCGAGACTCTCCCTGCCCAGCATGGAGAGAGTCGGGTGATTTAGCAAGTGCAGGGTCAGCGCAGAGTGGCACAAAGAGGGCATTCAGCAGACACAGGCTGCACAGAATGGTGCCTCTTACACCAAAAGATTGGGATTTCATTGCAAGATCTATTTACTTGACCTTGTGCTCACTACCCAGCAGTCATTCCAAGCCCTGGGCGCCTGTCTGCTTTACTTCAGGTAAACGTGCCGTGAAAGTTTGGGGAATTTCCAGTCCTAATGCACCCAGAAAAGATAAGCTACATTTTCAGAATACTGCTGTCTCCCTGCCCTTCACCTACAGCAGTGTATCAAAAATCTCATGCCACGGACTTTCTTAAAATAGAGCAAGGTTTAGGTGAGAGGAAAACAATTAGGATCCAATGTTTTGGGTGATTCTGTGGAGATTAGACAGTCCTGTTACTAATGGCCAAGTTTAGGGAATGGTGTTAGAGTTCCTTTTTCTTTCTTTCTTTTTTTTTTTTTGCCTTGTGTAATACTAGTGAATGTTCTTGAATTAATGCACGCTGCCTGATGGCAATTACATGATAGGTCCCTCTTATTCATAATTAATAAATTCAGATCGCTTCACTGTTGATCATTCAGTAAAATCTGCAGATGACTGACTGTCTTTTAGGAACACAGCAAGAGCATTATTGACTTTTACCTTGTTCCCAAGACAGTAATCTTTGAGAATAAGATGACTCAGATTAAGCTTAACTTGGGCAGCCCAGAAACCCACTGGAGAAATGTTCATCCCAGAACAATTAAGAATGAATTAATTAGAAAAAATTTAAAAATAGACTGATTTTAAAAATGAAAGGTTCTGGGCTGGAGATTTAGCTCAGTGGTTAGAGTGCTTGCCTCATGAACGCAAGGCCCTGAGTTCGATCCCCAGCACCAAAGGAGAAAAAAAAAAAGAATGGTTTTAATCTGTGAAAAAGGTTTTGGAAACTTTTACCACGTTTTCCTATTCACTATGAATTTTAAACCATACATGCATTTATCATTTTCTCTAAATCTTTGCTACAGAAGAAATATAATCGCCGAGATACTATTTATGGAGTATGTGCTTTTAAGAGAAAGGACTCATTCATGCACTCATAGAAATAGAAATTTTTATTGAACCTAGTATGAGAGTCAGGGACCGTGCCACGTTCTTCCTATGCCATCTAGTGGGAGACATGAAAGGTTTTACCAAAGTTGGTTTAGATTATATGCCATCAATTTTTCCAAATTTTCATTTATAGCAAGTGTACTACACTATGCTAATACATGGTGCATATCAAATTATAGGTTTAAAATGACACTAAGACAGAGAAAAGGAAGTATAAACCGTGTCTAATGATACAAATAACTTTATGGCAGGATATCCTCAAGGTCCCAGCTCACATCACTAATGGCATCAGTGAGAGATTTTATAGATCACGTATAGGTCATTGCTGATATTCTTTAATCACTGCATTATGGTGTATCCGGATTTATTCAGCCAAGAACGTCCCGAGGGCAGAATTCCCCACCGTTCCTTTCCTCTGTTCTTCCCCCTTCGCTGCATGATGAAATCTACTCGTCTTTCAAGTGTCCTCTAATATCATGCCCTCTGTGAGACATGTATCACGTGTGGCATGCATGTGCTCACACACACACACACACACACACACACACACACACACACACCCCAGGTAGGACTAATGGCTTCTTCCTGTTGCCCCTACGTGCTTGCGCTGCTGCACTGCATCGTGTTATGGTACCCACAGACTATTAGATCTTTTAAGGCTGAGGGTTGGGAGTTCTTCCACTTCAGATGCCCCCAGAATGGCTGGGCAAAATCTTTGTAGAGTCACCACTCCTGCTCAGTTCTCTGCCTTGGTTGTGATAGGAGCCACTCAAATCCAATTCCTAGTGACTGGGCTGGGGACAGATGGAGAATTACAGATTGCAGGATGTGTGAAAGAAGGACAAAGTGTGGGTGGGACGGTAGGGAGTGACAGGCTGGCAGAAGGAGCTTTCCGGGGCTATGTCATGGACCTCCCCCTTCTGCAGGGCTCCTCGCCCTCTGTCCTCCTCTCCCCTCACACCGAAGAGGCCGAAAACTGCAGAGACAAACTCGCAGCTGGTGACTTGCCTTAGTTCCGAGCTATGGATGGCAGTCCTGGTCTCAGAGGACTTGAGTGCCAATAATGACAGTTCAGGGGGTAGTGAAGGGAAAAAAACTCTTGCAGTGTCCCTGAAGCATCATCATATTTGTATCCAAAGCTTGTCTATTGGGTCCAACCCCAGACATGTGGCCTTTCTGGGGCTCCCAGAGAAATAGCCATTTCTCCTGAAACCCGTGGGGAGAGCCGTCATCCGCTCACTGCTCCTGACTCTAAGAGCCTATTAGACTCTTGTCCTATTAGATGGCATCTGGATTCATTGTCCCTGGGTGGGACTGCAAGCTCCTTGAGGGACAAGGCCACATCCGACGCTTCCCTCCAGTTAAAACAATAGCCTGAGTGTACATATTCTGACTTGCGTTACCTGAAAAATAAATGCTCCCATTATTGTTTTATATTTTTCTCTCACATTCGCTCTCACATCTCTCATACATATTATGCCTCTTCTTTCCCCTCCTCCACCCCCCCATGAGACAGTCTCTCCGCAAGTGTCCTAACTACCCATCTCTGCCGGGGGCACCATGGTAAATAGAGCCCAGGGCAAGGAGGTGAACAGACGGGTCCCTGCCCCGGAGAGAACCTAACGCCGACCAAACCTACTTTCCAAGGACACGGAGGAGGAGAAGCAATAAATGTAAATTACATCAGAGCTGTTACGGCCATAAAGTATGTTGCAACCCTACTCCAAACCAAGGTCATCTTAGAACTAACAGAAACTCCATGATTAACACAGTCTCCTTTAATCCCTAACTGCAGACAGGAAAGGCACGATCCTTCCCCACCTGTCCTCTCAGGTAAGAATGAGAAAAGCAACTTAAACCCAGGACAGGTTAAAATTGCTCTTTTTCATGTTTCATTTCATCAAGTCGTCCATTGTCCAGGCTGAGAGAGGGTAAGACAAGCTTTGCTTTGAGCATCAACACGTGACACGGATGTGAGGGTTGCAGGGCACGGATGAACAGTGCGGTCTGTTGAGGGCACAATTAGGAGGTTGTTCAGGGAAACTGCAGACAGGCAGGAAGAATTGCAAGAAAGAGATTTCCAGCGTTCAGGTCCCAGTCTCTGAAAATAGCATCTCTGTATTGCCAGTGAGTCTGAGCCAGAACCTTTGCAGTCCTTGGTGTCTGTCCTGTCACAGCCAACATCCAGTCCACCTGCCCGACTTGCTGGTTTCAGGGCGAATTCTTCTCAGATATGTCCAGAATCTCCACTTTCCACCATTGACTGCAGTGCCACTAATGTAGTCTTAGCCACCTCCAGGCCCATCGGAACCACTGCAGTGGCCTCCTAACTGGTTTTCCTGCTACCCTCCCTTTCACCTCTAGGATATCAAAACGAATTTGGCAAACCATGTTTCACATATAATTTACATGACAAGAACCACTGTCACAAGAAAACCCTCAAATTAGAGTAAAATAGATTTTCCTTCGTGTTCACATAATGGTGCCAGGTCGGGATCCCATGTTGGTGCCAGCCCGGGACAGGGCAAAGCCCAGTCATCTCCATAGATGGAGTTGAGAGCCAGTGGGGAGAAGGCAGTGTGCCCCAGGCACATCCCCTCCAATACCTCTGCCACAGCGCGACCTGTCGGTCTCTCCTGCCCCCATCCCAGGGACAAGAATTCTGCCATGGCCACTCTAGATGTAAGGGGAGACCCCGTCCCTCAGGGGGCAGTGGCTTCCCTGTGACCACTCCACACTCCACAGCTCTGCAAGGGCAGCTGCCGTCGGTTAACGTGTGCAGCTGGCCTCATCACTCGTCCGCTTCCTGTCTGACTACGTGAAGGGCCCAAAGCCTCCAGATCCTTCATTCCCACCCCTCTGATCTCACTGTACTCCTTCTTCCCCGCTTTCTTTCTGATTCTCACTATTCCTGCCTGGGCAGGTCTCCAGGCAACCATTCGCTTCTCCTTGGTGCAGTAGCTACTGGAGGGGACCCGGGATTCCCACTGACACAGACACCCAGTGCGAAGCCTGGCGCCACTGCTGAGAGTATAGATTCCGGGGTCAGGCAGCTGTGTTCCACCCCGCAGAGACGCTCACCAAGGCTGTAATGTTGGGCAACTTGCCTTCTAAGGCTCCATTTCCTCCTGAAATAGGGATAACAACAGCAACCATTTCATGCTGGTGCTGTAAATTAAATAAGGTCAAACTAAGTGCATAGCACACGACCTGTCACTTAGGAAGGCGTACAAAGGTCTGTCCAGAGGTGCCTCATACAGCTCAGGAAAAGTAGGGCTGGTACAGGACAGAAAAGGATGTGACAAGTGAATCTTCATCGGGGATGTGTTGTGGCTTCCGGAACAGGCTTGGATGCGATTCGTGGGGCTACGAGAAGCCGTCAGAGTGTGACGGGGGTTAGCGTGTCAGACGGTGGTTTGGGATGTGTTATGGTCACCCGAGCGGTGATAAAGGCCAGGTCTGAGGCAGGGAGCCTCGCTAAGAACTTGTTCCTGACACGAGAAGACCGGATGATGGACTGAACAGACAGATGAGTTAGAAGGGAAAAAAAAAATAGAAAGAAGCCACAGAAGGAAATTGACAACATGAAAGTAGATGGGGGGGGTGGGGTTTAAGGGAAAACGTGCTGTCTCAGTACGGGCAGGGCCCGGCGAATGTGAGGGCACTCATCCCGGGACTGTACCCAGAAAAAGAGACTGAGAACCTCCAGTAGACCTGGGGAAGTGGTAAAATAGCATCCTCAAACCAAGCACCCTCCGGAGCCAGCGTCAGGCGGAATGTTATGAGAAAGTTGTAACCGCGGTTGGAGGGAGGACGTTGGCACTGAGTAGAAAGAAGCCTCCAAAGACAGTATCAGAAATTGTCCTTTGAATTTTCCATGAGGTTGCTGGTGATGTGCTAGGTGAGGGTGGTGGCTTCTAGAGACAGAAAGGGAGCAAGAAGAAGGGGCAAAGCAGATTAAAGTACAAAATGACTCAGAAGCGTTTGCATCTGGTATAAAGTGTGTGTTCTGGGACCGCAAATGCAAATAGGAGAAATGGACCGTCAGCCAGAAGGAGACCCCAGGTACAGGCTGATTCTCCCCTGCTAGTCTGCTAATCGTCAGGCACCTTCCGTGTGCCCAGAGTACCCACCGCACAGAGGAAGTTGCCACATACTTCCGTTTACTCTGCATACCCCCGAAAGTGATTACTGACCTGGTTCGAATATAATTAATATTCCACATAGACAGAGTGAGTCTTGGTTTTTCAAGGGCCAAATCTTATTGAATCGATCATTTTTAAGAGAAAGAACATAGAATTATAAAACTTAGCTATAAAAAGGATATTAAGGATAAGAAAGGGATTCAGAATAAATTACCTGGGTCTTAGAAGCCAGAACTCTTTCTCTGGACATCTCGTTGGGTAGTTTATTAAAGGTGCTTACACAGAAATGAGACCTCTCCTCCCTGCCCACTTGTCTTACAGCACCGCAGTCCCGACTAGCCTCCCTGAGGCCAAGCGAGTGAAGACCCAAAGCTTCCATTTCCTCACCGTAAACCTGCCTTTCCTTTTTCTGTTGTTGTTTTATTTTTTGTTTACTTATCTGTTTATCTTGGTTTTTTGAGACGGGGTCTTGCTATGTAGGTCAGGCTGGCCTTGAGCTCACTATGTAGCCCAGACTGGCCTTGAACTCTTGGCAATCCTCCTGTCTCAGCCTCCCTAGTGATGGGATGATAGGCATGTGCCACCACACCTGGCTAAACCTGCCTTTCAATAAGATGTTGTTCAGCTGTATTCCACTCATCTTCGCTGTGAGGTGTGGAACTCTAATACTCATCTAAAATGAAAGATTCCCTTCTCCACTGTCGGTGGGAGTATAGACTGGTGCAACCACTGTGGAAATCAGTGTGGAGATTCCTCAAAAAAACTAAAACTAGATGTTCTAAAACTAGATATTCAGGAAGGTAACCTTCTTGGTTATCTTCCTGAAAGAATTAAAAGCATCATTACCATAGGGATATATGCACACTCATGTTTATAGCAGCACAGTTTGTAATAGCTAAACCTTGGAAACAGCCCAAATGCCCATCGACTGATGAATAGATAAAGATGTAGTTTTTTTATACAATGGAGTACTACTCTGCCATAAAGAAGGATAAACTTGAGACATTTCTAGGTAAACGGGTACACTTTGAAGCCATACTCATAAGTGAAATAAATTGGATACACATGTTTAACTATCGTATGGTTTCTCTGATGTGACAAACCAAAAGGGTAGATAAGGGCCAAAATGTATTGATAGATATTGTGAAATAGGAAGAAAATATTCAAACAGGAAGCAGAACTAGGGAAGAAGGAGGGGAAAAGGAACAAAGAGACAAGGAAAAAAAGAGAATAGAAAGAAAAATGGAAACAAAGATTTTATAAATAAGGAGGGGAAGAGGGGTTGAAAGGAGCAGAGGGGAGGGGAATGGGAAAGAAGAAGAATCGAGATATATTATGTACAGGTACAAATTTCCTGTGATGAATGTTATCATTATGTATATCTAAAATGTACCACTAAAATTAATTTTAAAAATAAATAAATTTCGAGACAGGAAAAGAAACAGATTTCTGCACATCCTTCTTCCACTACGCAGCTTTTCCTCGAAGGCGCATGTGTGGGAGGCTAAACACTGAGCTTCAGGACAAAATCCTGTAGGGGACAATGACTCTGGCTGACACGGCCTTGGGCCAGCTTGCAGAGGGCTGGTTCCTGAGCTCTTTTAAAGTATGCTGCCACATTCCTATTAGTACAAATATTGCCTCTGCGCCAACAGTGCCTCAGGGGGGATTAGCTTTCAGCTGTTTCTTCCATCAGACCCTCCAGATGCTGTCTGGGTTCAGCTCTGCCCTGCTATCTGCTCTCTGCTCCGGAGACTGAGCCAGATAGATGCCAGCAGTTCACTCCGTGCCCAGCGCACGGGGGTTTTGGCCAGTGGGAGGAGCTAGCAGAATGAGGCAGCAGTGGGGGTCCTCCTTCCCCTGGCTGTCTTGTGTTGGCTGCAACCTCTCCCTTCAGAGTGTCCTCTGAAAGGCCACCACCCTCTCCAGCCTTTGCAACCAGCTCTGTCTCCTTGATCTTTAGACCAGGGAGGTGGCGATGACTCTCCAGTCACAAGCCTGGGGAACGGTGCCATCCTTGCCGGTTTCCTTTAACGCTGTCCACATCTTTGCAAACAGTTCCTCTACGAAGCTCTCCTCAAACTAACCAGTTTGAAAACTCACCTAACTCCTTCTTAGACCTTCCTTCTATCATAGTATAATTAACAAAGGGAAAAGAAGGTCTCCAGAAACTCTTGCTTGGAGTCCCAAAATAAGTAATGAATGAGAAGAAGTAAAAAGCCTTAGATGACACTGAACCCACCAGCCGATTTATTGTGACAAAATGGCGATTATAACAAGCACGTCCAATTTCCTTTTCTCCTGGCAGGTGGGAGTACTGAATAAGCAGTCCCCATAGAAAAGGTCAAGAATGGAGGATCACGGGTATGAGGACCCAGTTCACTGTCAGCAAATCACACGTGCCTCCAACCGGGAAGGACCTTTTAATACAAAGGAAACCCTTCTATTAATTATCATGGAGTATTCTCTGCTTGAATACTTGCAAGATAGGAGAACATTACAATAGCCCATTCTGCTACATGGGTACTTCTGGTTCTCAAAAAATATTGAGCAAAATCTGTCTCCCTCTAACTTTCCCTTGGTCTTTGTGTTTCTTTTGAATGATGTAGAACCAAGTTCGAGTTTGAGCCCTATGGTGGACCTACAGATACCTGAAGACAGCGCCAAGTTGGGGTCAGGCAGTACTGGTCTCTCTGTGGAAGCACAGTGACGTATTTCTCACTGCCCAGTGACTTCAATGACCTGTCCATCAATGCTCCTGTGAGAGTATGGTGTCCAGAAATGGACATAATACTCCAGCTGGACTCTTGCTTGAAATAACTGTTCAACATTCAACTAGGTTTGCCTCATCATTCCTCCCCCATTCCTCAAAAGATATTTCTCTTACTTCTGGGACAAATTTAAAATTAATCCATTCTCTTCACACCCACAGCTGCTACCTCCTTTAAGTAGGCTAAAATTATCTTCTCTCACATCATTTCCTGTTTCAAATGCTTCTTTTACAGCTACCATGGTTTTTTCCATTCAATTCCAGTTTCTAGATTTGATTGTTACTGCCTGACCCCAATCATTATTTTTACTGCTTTCCTGATTTTCTTGTTCTCTTTTCTCCACAATTTTGTTCCCTGTCACCTCTGCTGAATATACTACTGATTTCACACCGAGCTCTGGTTGAAATATTCAGTGATTCTCATCCCATTCCCAGTTGGAAATCACTTTTATATAACCACCTCACATTTAAGGTTTAAAAGAAACACACACACATATGAATGTACACACCCCAAATGATTTCTCCTTCGAGGTTCATGTACCTCTCTATTTCAGTGCTTTGATCACCTTAATTAAATGCTGGTGTCAAGAACAAGCTGTTAGAACCAAAGTGTTATCTTACTACATACCAAGAAAGCGTGAAGCCCTTGATAAAAGTTATGTAAAATGCATAGAACTCCAAGTAGCATATAATGCTCAAAATAATGTTGGTTGACAATCATTCCACCAGAAGATGCACCATACCACTCACATTAACTACAGAGATTTCCTCGAGTATTTGTCACACAGGGCTCAGCTGCACTGAGCTTTACTTCTCATTGAGACAGCAGCCTGGAGCGTGGATGAAAAAATCTACTCTGTGCCCTTGTTTTGCAGGAAGAAATCGAGCTAAATACTCAGTACAGACCCTTTACATCTATGCCTGTGCAAACCTGGGCACACGCCAAGTTTAAAATAAAAAAAAAAAATCCAAATGGAGATACGGAGGCTGAGCCCCAATGTCACAATGTTTGTCTACCAGAATTCCTTTGGTTATATGTATACAACATTTTTATTGAAGAAGCTCAAAGTCCTGAATAGATATTATCTTTATAGTACTTACAACAGTCTCTTTTAGGCATGTAGAAACCAGAGGGATTATAGTGTCTCTTTTTGAAGAACCGTCCTTTAAGTGGAGTAGCAAGGCCTCAACCTTGGGGTCACTCCCCCTTCTGGCTGACGGCCTGACCGAAGTCAAGGTCACACGTTAATGTACTGGTGCACCGCAAAAAGACTCCTTGTTTAATGATCTACCCACAAGGCCTGGCTCCCTTCCATATGCAGGAAGTCGGCCCTAACACAGTGCCAAGGAGGATCCTGTCCGAGGTTCTAGCTACATAAACTCGGTCTTCTGCTGAAACATGTCTGGAGGGAGACCCAGGCATAGAAATCATACATGGATGCTATTCACACAGTAATGACCCCTGTGGTCTGTCCTTCCTTGAAGGCATAATGAAACAGGACGCTGGCCAGCAAGCCCTGGTGGATTTGCTGCCGTGTCCTACCTGCCTCTAGTTCCTACCCGCCTCTAGTTCCTACCCCCAGTACCGGCCCCACCGAATGTGTATAATAGGCACCTATTTAGCTGCTGCTCCTGCTGCTACGCTCCCAGAATTTTAAAAGGTCTGTGAATTTGCATTAATAACCCTCTTCCCTTCCACCAATCAGGGCAATTTGGAAGGAACCGTTCAAGGCTGTGACCAAAGAGAAGCAGCCTTCCCCATCTGCGCAAATACTCTGCGAGAAGCACGAGCCGCTTGTCTAGACTTCTGAGTGTGCATCCCTGTCTTACTGTCCCACCAGCCTTGGGCTTAGCCTCTCTGTGGATTACCAGTGTCTGCCCAGCACAAGCCTGAATGTTACTGCTGTCTTGTTGGATTTGCTCTCTGAAAGCTAACTTTCTCTATGGCTTCTGTGGCCGTCTATGCTTTTGCCTCAAGTTCCTATTAGTCTCCTGCTGACTCCACTTTCTCCTGACTTGCTTCTGCTTGCTCCTTTAATGCCCTGTGGTGAAGGTTGTAAAAGGGTACTGTGCTCCCTGCTGGTGATGAGAATCGACACAGCCCTCCTTTCTGTCACAGACAGTTCCTTCCACACTATGCACGGCGGGCTGTGGTGTGCACATGCACTGCAAGTATTTCTTCTCTGGCCAGAAGCATTTAGCAGGTCCATGGCTGGGCAGAGTTACTGAATTTGTAATTCAGTTCTC
>PVJO010006733.1:22248-86979 GCA_004026905.1 Hystrix cristata
AAAAAAAAAAACTGCTTTTCTGCTGGGAGAAATATTTGCAAAATGTATATTTGATAGAGGACTCCTATCCAGGATATATAAAGAACACTTATAGTTCAACAAGGCAAACAATGCAGTTAAGAAAAAGACAAAAGCTTTCACAAAGAAAGGTTCAAATGAAATAGAAGTACATACAAATGATGTTCAATCCATCAGTCATTAGGGAAATGAAAATTAAATCCATAATGACAGACCAGTACACATACATCTGAATGCCGAAGTTAAAAACACAGTACCCAGTCCTGTCAATGATGCAGTCCTTGGAACTCTCTTACATTGCTGAGGAAGTACAAAATGGTACAGCCAGTTTACAAAAACAACTTGGCAATTTTATAGAAGATTAAACAATGATGTACTATATGAGCCAGCAATCTTACTCTTAGGTAGCTACCCAAGATAAAGGAAAACATACACCCATATGAAGACTGGTATTTTAATGTTCATCACAGCTTTATTCACAGAGCCCTCGAATGGAAACAACCCAAATGTCCGTCGACAGATAAATGCAGAAATAACTGGATGAATAAGTGACCATGGGTGAATGTCAAAATATTAGTATGCTAAGTGAAAAAAGCCAGACACAAAAGTATATATCATTTATATGAAATTCTGGAAGGCAAGTTTATAGCAAGACGGGCAATGATTTCCAGGGGCTGGTGAGTAAGGTGGGCTTGATGGTAAAGAAATATAAGGGGTTTTTTTGACTTAACATAAATATTATATATTGTGATTGGGGTAGAATTCATTCATTAATTGAATAATGAATTGTTAAATTGTATGCTTAAAATTGATGTACTTTATTGTAGGTCAGTTATAGTCCAATGCTAAGGAGTTAATCAGGAGAGCTGAGTAGTGTCCCTGAGTGGGACAGCTTGATAGGGGCAGTCACAGAGGTGTGGACTCTTTGGGGTTAGTTTGCATCTGAAATTCGGGCTTGTAGACACGTCTTTTGCTATCCTTAGGAGCTGGCTAGCCTGGGGAAGGGCAGTCTCTGCTGAAGTCAAAGGGTCGGAGACACAGGAAACGAAAGGCATGAACAATACAGACACAGTAAGACAGAGATTGATAGGTATGTGACAAAGTGAATACAGCCAAGTGTTTGTTGTAGAATTGAGGTGTTAGGTAAATAAATTTTACTGTACAACTCTCTTGTTTCTGAGAAAGTTTTTAATAATAAAAGTTGAGAAAAAAGTGCTTCTTTAGATATCTGACCTCTTACCTCATGGTGGTTTTTCAAAGCTCTGTTTCTCCACCTGTCTCACCTGCCTGGATTCCAGACCTACTTGCTCTGGACAGTGCTGTCACCTGCATCTCTTAGTTGTGAGCACTGATCCTCCTGATCAGCCAACTTTCTTGAGTCCACAAGAGGCATGTGAGGAGTCACGGCTTCCTGTTGTGCAGTCACAGAGCAGGCAATGCCAGCCCGGGGCATAATGTGAATTAAGTGGGTTCTGAACTCAAGTGCACCGTATCTTTCCAGACACTCTCCCTCAGACCCCTGCCCAGCACATGCACACATGGACCTGAACGTGTACCTCTTGCCTTCCGTTTTAGAGGTCTCACCCCCATACCTCACATTGGAGGTTTATTTGGAGATAGGAGCTTTCCAGAAGTAATCAAGTTAAAAGGAGGCCAGTAGAGGAGGCTGTAACCCAATATAGCTGGTGTCCTTATAAAAACTGGAAATTTGGGCACAAAGTGAAGACCATCTGAGGAGAGACAAGACAGAGCCAACCATCTACAAGCCAAGGAACTCTGAAGGCTACCAGAAGGCAGAAGAGAGGCCTAGAATGAATCCTTTCCCTGAGAAAAATTTCTGTTGCTCTGAGCATTCAGTTTATGGTATTTTATCATGGCAGGCCTAGAAAATATGAGCAACCACTGCAGTCTCTCTCCCTCTTTTCCTCCTCATCCAGTTCCCTTGTGTCGTCTGAGGTACCCCACCCAGACTCAGAAATCCTGAGCAGTGTTTCCAGACCCACCATCCAAATTGCCTGTTCCGGAGAGTTGTCAGAGAAGAGCTGAGATCTTAACCGAGCGAAAGTCAAGCCAAATGACTAACCCCATTTGAACGTGTCTTAACTCTTCTGAAAACTGGCCCAGCTGCTTGATAATTCACAGGAATGAGCCTATAAAGATGAAATCTCAGGCAGCAAAAGAGATGCGAGCAGAAATACTCTTAGGTAGAATAAACATCTCATTGTTCCTCAAATCACATCAGTTGGACAGACATTCATTTTTATGCAGAAGCATCTATGCTA
The DNA here is from genome assembly GCA_004026905.1 of Hystrix cristata. NCBI lineage: Eukaryota > Metazoa > Chordata > Mammalia > Rodentia > Hystricidae > Hystrix > Hystrix cristata. Next base: position 24,549 of record PVJO010006733.1, read on the forward strand.
GCAAACAGCAGTCTCAGAAGAAGGTGTAGATTACCGCACAGATCAACTGTCAGATGCCTGACTTCCTCCAAGATATTCAAACTTATAACGAACCATCCAAAAATTCACATAGTCATAGGCAACCTTTGACCTCCTTTGCTTTTATGCTAATAGTGGAAAGGCTAAGACCGGAATGGCATGTATAAGGTGCTCTTCTGGTTCTATTTATCAAGGGAGGAGGAAAGTCGAAGGATTGATCTTGTCTCAGCTTGCAGAGAGGTAAAAAAATGTCTGCACAGAAGACCAGAGGCACAGTTATCACACTTGGCCAAGGAAAAAAATCTGGAAGCAACAAGAAACAGGAGTGCAAAAAAATAGAAGTGACTTTTTATTATTAGTGAGGATTTGTGATCAATTTTAGATAAGTTATTTACCATTTTTAGTTTTTAAAATGTGAGAAAGAAAAGACTGGTTTCTAATTTGCTACCGTGCTTTCACTGAACCATATTTGCCTTTTGGGCTGTTGGAGTAAAGAACGAGGTAGTGTGTAGTCTTGCTCTTCTGTACAGCCATACTGGATTTGGATATTGGATCATAGAGGCCCCCCACGATGGGTCTGTGAACATAATATGTTATAGTATTTATGTAACAGAAGTTCTTAGAATAGTGCCTGGACAGAGTAAACGCCGAGTGAGTTCTGGCTAAGGGAATGAGGAAAAACAGTCAGGACTTGAGTACCTTCCCTTCGAATCTGAGGATCGGGTAAAACAGAATCTCATTTAAATGTAGGTAAGCTGCTCTGATAAGTCTCGAGCCTTTTCTGATTTGTGAACAAAGCTACCCAGCCTAAGCCTGAAAGCTATTTCAGTAGAAATCTTACCTGGTATCTGTCCTTACTACATTTTGACACTTTCCATGACATCTCTGCTCAAAGTGCTGTCTTCTTCCAGGATTCAGTTTCTGTCCACAAGGAACAGAACTTCAGTATCACATAGCAGACTCGGAAACCTGTACCCCGTATCGTCTCCCTGATCTCCAGCGACTCTGACTCAAAGGCGAAAAGTGAAATTGCAGTTGTTGGTGGATTAGCGATACCCTTGTGGCTCAAGCGGCATTAGCAAGCACTTCAACTGCAACCATGCGTCTGTGTGTTTGGCATATAAAGAGAAGCAAATTAATGGAGATATTCACTCACTTTTTAAAGAGAATAAAGAAATAGGATTAATTTAGGAGAAAAGCTAGAGATGGAGGTAACAGATGACAGCAGAAGAATCTATCCTACTCCCTTAGGCTCAGGAGAGAAAGATGGCCCCTGATTTCTCAGGCTGGCTTCTCTCCAGAGTTGCTGACAGGGTTTCCTGATTGTTTGGCTTGCTTCTCTCGAATGCTCATTCCTAGGGTCTGCTCACGCAGTTGGGCATTTGGAGAGTGCAATCTAGCATCTCCATTTCTAACATGTTCCCCAGGTGACGCGAATGCCCCCAGTTCTCAGAGTGATTGACAGGACACGAAGTACTGATTGCAGAAATTTAGAGTGATAGGAAGCCTTGGGGCAGGTGTGTCCAACCCATTGGCTGCATGTGGCCCTGATCAGCTAGAAAAGTGGCCTGAGATCATAAAATTTTACGTTCATTATGTTTTCTTAAATGGTATTTTTTGGCTACTTGAGTGCTTTTTTGGTACTCGAGTGCGGACCGCGTGGGTGACAGTGGACATCTGTGTAGGAGAGGACACAGCACAGGGCTAACTCTGACTCCGGGCCGCCATGCAGTCAGCTGCGGGTACCGGACGTTGCCCATGCTTGCGCAACTTGGCAAGTAAAATGCGGTGATCACCAATAACAGTATTTCAAACTACCTACACATGTGTGTCTGTGAAGAGGGACATTTACTGTTATTAAGTGAACCTGTAAGTTTTCTTACTTCTTTTGAACCAGATATTGCCACTAGTTTTATATTCTTAAACTTTTAAAATATTATTATAACAAAATATTTAAAATAAAGGAAGTTTCATTACTTGTACATATTAACTGTATTCTATATTTTGCATGTGACCCAAGACAGTTCCTGTTCACTCATGTGGCCCAGGCCAGCCAAAAAGTTGGACAGCCCTCCCTCACCGGTTACCTAGGCTGCCGCCTCTCCACCGCGCACAGGACAAAGAGGCTCACGGAAGTCAGAGGAGCCATCCAGAGTCTCTCGGGTTGGATCTCAGTGCTCCTCAGAGAGTCCAAGAACTGAGGAATTGCTCACCCACAGAATGTGCGTAAGGCACACTTTATTTATTTTGCTAACACACGTAGCATTTCCAGAAATAGCAAAGCAGGACAGCAGCATTCTACCAGACTGCTCTTGCCTCAGAGAGCGCTACAGCATCCAGACTTCCTGTAACTAAGTATACAGTAGTTCTTCCTCACCGGTGGTTTCGCTTTCTGTAGTTTCAGTTATCTACAGTCAACTAGGGCCCAAAATATTAAAAGGACAACTCTAGGAAAAACAAAATTCAGATGTTTTAAATTGCAGGCTTTTCTGAGTAATATAATGGCATCTTGCCCTGATAGGCCCTGTCCCGCCCAGCCCTGAATCCCGCCTTTGTCCAGTGTATCCTCGCTGTGTATTCTACTCGCCCACTAGTCACTTAGGAGCTTGGTTACAAGATCATCTGTTACAGTACAGCAGCACTCAGGTTCAAGTGATCTTCTTTTACTTAATAATGGCCCCAAAGCACAAACAGACTGATGCAGACAATTTGGATATGCCAAAGAGAGTTTCTAAATTGCTTCTTTTAAGTGAAAACCTTTGTCTTAATAAGGAAAGAAAACAGTTACATGCTGAAGTGGCTACGGTCTATTTTAAGGATGTATTTTCTGTCTGTGAAACAAGGAAAAAGAAATTCATGCTAGTTTTGCTGTTGTACCTCAAACTGCAAAAGTTATGAGAAGTATTAGTTTAGATGGAAGAGACATTAAATTTATGCATGGGAGATATGAACAGAAAGCATGTTCTAGCTGATGACGAAATATAGAATAAAACAGTATTTCACAGGCTTCAGTACTAGCCACAGTTTGCGGCATCCAACGGGGGTCTTAGAGTGCACTTCCCACAGATAAAAAGGAATTACTCTATTTGGGGCGTTGTCTCATTAGCCTCCTTTCCCCTTTCGCCTTTCCTTTTTCCTTTCCTTCCCTCCTCTCCCCTTCCCCTCCCTTCCCTTCTCCTCATTTCAATCAATAATATTTTATTGGCTCTCATGGATTCTGTAGATCAGTATACTAAGATCTATAGGGCTTAGGAGGATAATTCAGGATCGAGGTCTGTCTTTTTAAAAATTTTTATTGAAATATAGCTCATATATCATAAACATTGCCCACTGAAAGTGTACAATTCACTTCTTTTTAGTGTATCTCAATTTGTGCATGAGTAGCATTCCTGAGTCATGGTATGATTAACAGTTTCAGGATTCACCAAATTCTTTCCTAAGCACATTTTCATGCCCATGTATGAAGAGTCCATCGGCTCCAATCCTCATCAGCGCTTGTTCTTACCTGTCTTTTAGTTATACTCGTGTGTATTGCTTTCCCAAGGCTCTTATAACAAAGTACCACAAACCGAATGACTTAAGCCGATAGAGGAGAAATGGAACTCCTTATCTGTCAGGTGTCAAAAGTGCCAAGGTCGTGGTCCCACAATGAAGTCATGAACCAAAGGAAGAAGTTAGAAGAGTATTATCAGAACTAAAGAGAGGAGAATCGCTCTTGGATTTCCAGGAGGGGTCCTGAATGGGGTGCTCACCGAGGGCCTTTGTCAGGGGTAATTTATACTGCAAAGTCACAACACGGGTACAAGGTAGACCAAACTACGATCAACCTATGTGATTACGAGTACAGCTGCTTAGCTAATATTGGTCCGATAAGGAAGCGAGTCACGTAGCAAGGGCATATGAAAAGAACAATGGCATTTGGAGAAGAGATGGGCCCAGATGCTCTGGTCACTCACCAGAGAGGCTCTGATCCCCCTCTGGGCTTACCGGACCGGGTGGTGCTAATTACAGTACCATTCCAAGTTGCTGTTTAACCCTTAGGGAGTCATGTAGGTCTGGCCATTGTGTTTTCATCTTGAGGCCCGGCCTTCTTCAGATGCCCCTCCAGCCACAGTTCTGATGTCTTGTCTGTCTGTCTTTCTTTCTTTCTTCCTTCCTTCCTTCCTTCTCTCCCTCTTTGTTTCCTGACTTCGTGAAAACCCAGTCCCTCTCTGACTGCATATGAATTTCTTACTAACTTAGCTGCCTGTACTAAAACCACAGAGACGTGTTGCCCCACAATTCTGGAGGTGAGAAATCGGAGACCAAGATGCTGGAAGGAAATATTCGCTCTGGCAACGCTGGGGAATTTCTGGTGTTGGGCTTCCTCCTGGCCGATGGTAGTCCCTCGGCTTCTGCCAGCATAACTCCAGTGTTCACGTGACCTTCTCCCTGGGTGCGGGTCTGGTCCAAATTTCCTCTTTTTACAAGGAAGCCACTCCTACTGGATTAGGGTTCGTTATGGTCTGAATGTGTCCCTCCCCCAAAATCATGTGTTGAAATTTAATTGCCAAGGTAATAGTATTGGGGTGGCACTTTTGAAAGTGATGACATCATGAGAGTCACCTCATAAATGCATTAGTGACCTTGTAAAAGAGGTCCGAGGGAGTCCTTTCCCCCTTCTACCATGTGAAGGTGTGGAATTTGCCATCTTGTCCTTCTGTCATGTTGGGGCACAAGGAAGGTACCATCCGTGAGGAATGACCCTCATCAGACACTGAATCTGAGGGCACCTTGATTTTGGACTTTCACCCTCCAGAACTGTGCGAAGTAAATTTCTGTTTCTTATAAATTACACAGTCCCAGGTATTTTGTCAGCCCTAATGGACTGACAGAGGCCCACCACGCTCTAATATGACTTTTCCTTAACTGATCAATTCCACAGTGACCCTGTTTCCAAATAAGGACACATTTTGAAGTGACAGAGTTTAGGACTTCAACATATGAGTTTTGCAAGGATACAGTTTAACTCCTAACATACCCAAGTGGATCTGAAAGGATAGTTCATGGTGGTTTGGACTCGCTTCTCCCTATGACTATTAATATTGAACAGCTCTTCATGTGCTTATTGGCCATTTATATACCTTTATTAAAAAAATACATGCTCAAGTCCTCTGTTCATTTTAAAATTAGATTATTTGTCATCTTGTTGAATTTTAAGAATTTTCTTTTTCCTTTTTTTTTTTTTTTGTGACAGGGTCGCTATATAGTTTAGGCTGGCCTTAAGCTCTCTATGTAGTCCAAGCCAGCCTCAAACTCATGACGATCCTCTTGCCTCAGCCTCTCGAGCTCTGGGATCACAGGTGTGCACCACCACGCCTGGCAAGAGTTTTCTCTATAGTCTGGGCATAAGACCCTTGGCAGGTATATGACTTAAAAAGATCTCTCATTTGGTGTGTCATCATTTTGCAGTCTTCACAGCATCCTCTCATGTGCAAAAAAAAAAAAAAAAAAAAGTATGAATTACAAGTTCGTTATTTCACTTTTTGTCTGTTCACTTGTTCCTCGTGCTTTTGGAATATAGCTAAGAAACCACTGGCAGATCCTCAGTTACAGGATTTTTCTCCTGGGCTCTCTTCTAAGAGTTTTAAATTTTACCACTTAGGTTTAATTCTCTGACCTACTTTGAGTTAATTTTTGCATGGTTTGAGGCAGGAATACCAATACCATTTGCTGAAAATTCTTTTCTCTGTTGAATTGTCTTAATATGTTTGTCAAAAATGAATCGACATAACCCTGTAATTTACAGATTTATTTCTGAATTCTCACATCTAGTCCATGGATCTTTAGCTCTATCCTTATCCACACTGTCTTGATTACTGCTGTTTTTAGTACTTCTTGAAATCAGACATGAGATTCCTCCGCATTTGTTGTTCTTTCTCAAGATTTTTTGGGGTGCTTTGGATTTCCATATGAATTTTAAGATCAGTTTTTCAATTTCCACAAAAAAACAAGGTATAATTTTGATAACAATTGTTTTGACACTGTAGATAATTTGGGGACTTTAACCATTATGGCAGTAAGACTTCCAATCTGTGAAAATGGGATGTCTTTAAATTCGGTTAGATTTTCTTTAATTTCTTGCAACAATGTAGTGTTCAATGTACAAGGCTTATACTGAATTTTGTTAAATCTATGCCTAAGTATTTACTGTTGTTGATGAAATTGTAGATTACATTTTTTAATAATTTCATTTCTAGATTATTGCTGACATAGAAATATATTTGATTTTGTGTATTGATCTTGCATCTTGCAAATTTGCTAAAATTGTTTATTAATTCTACAGTCTTTTCATGTATTTCTTATCTGTGGCATAATTTCAAAAAGATAGATAGATAGGTGGATAGATAGTCTTTTCCTCTGGATCCTGGCACAGAACTCAAAAATGCTTAGAATTTCCCAGGTTGTAGAAATATCTTTTGTTATCCAGGACTTGCCTGGGTTTGTGCTAATGAGCTCGCCTGTGGTCAGTGCAGCCCTCGGGGAATATCGGGGAAGGGGCTAGCCACACCCAGAGGCTTGGGTGTTTCAGCCTCACTGCAGCCTCTGGAGAGGCTGGAGATTGAGCTCCGTCATGTGGGTGGTGACTTCGTCAATCACACACAAATAATAAAGCTTTGATTAAACACTAAAACTCTTGAAAAATGAGGTTTGGGGGAACTTTAGATTGGTGAATGCATGACTTGATGGAGAATGTCCCTGGAGAGGACCTGGAAGGTCTATAGCCCCAACCCCATACCTCATCTCATGTATCTTTTCCATTTAGCTGTAATTTTACATTAAAGAATTCAGCTGAGGAGCAGACAAATGGAAAAAACAAATAAGACAAGGTATGGGACTGGGGGAACAGAACTTCTATGTTCTCTATTCGACCCAGCTATTTCCTTTCTAGGTGTCTTCCCCAAAAAGTTAAAGGCACCATATTACAGTGATACATGAGTACCCATGTTTATAGCAGCACAGCTCATAATAGCTAAGTCTTGGAAGTGGCCTATATGCCCATCAACAGATGAATGGATAAAGAAAATGTGACATTTATACACAACGGAGTACTACTCTGCCATAAAGGACAGACTTGAGTCATTTGGAGGAAAATGGATGCGCTTTGAGACCAAAATGTTAAGTGAAGTGAATCGGACACACGAGCCTAAATGTCTCATGGATTTTCTTATATGAGAAACTCAAAATATAAATAAAGAGCAAAATAAAAGGTAGATAATAGGAGATAGGGAGATAAACCTTTGCAAAAGGAAAAGGAACGAAGAGATGAAGGGAGGGAAAGAGAGAGGAGGAAAAAAGGATGAAAAAAGACTTTGAGATGTATTATGTGCATGTCCCAACTCCTCATGGTGAATGTAATCATTGTGTACTACAAACATGTACTAAAAAAAAACAAAAGTTGAAAAAAACACTGTGAGTATAGCACTTTTCTGAGAATTGTATTTGCAAACTGATGAACATAAGCAAGGGTCATTGATTCTCCAAATTTGTTGCCAGCTAGACAGAAGTGCGGGCAGTGTGCAACCCTGCTCGGAGCTGATGTCTACGAGAGAAGCAATCCTGATTCCAAGCAGTGCAAGAGCTGAATCAAATCGTTGATTATCCCATTCATGTTGGGGAACCGTCATTGGAACAATGTACCTATTGACCTTGTTTGTTAGTCCTTGTACTCTTTTAATGGCTAATGAAGGATTTTCTACATTTAAAACCATGTGATCTGAAATAGAATAGTTTTACTACTTCATTTGCAACCTGGTTTTCTTTTATTTATTGTCTTGCCTGATTGATTTGGCCAGAACCTCTAATACAATGTTGGGTATAAATTGTAAGAGGCAACATCTTTGTCTTTTTCCTGATCTTGGTATGATGTTAGCTGTGGGGTTTCATAGCTGCTTTTTGTCAGGTTGAGGAAATTCTCTGCTGTTCTTTGTTTGTCAAATATTTTAGAATTCGAGCATGTTGATTTGTTTGTTTGTTTTTTGAGACAGGGTCTCATTATGTAGCTCAAGCTGGCCTTGAACTTACTTGTAGTCCAGGCTAACCTCGAACTCATGGCAATCCTCCTGCCTCAGCCTCCCAAGTGCTGGGACTATAGGCATGCGCCACCACACCCGGCCAAAAAAGTTAATTTGTCAAATGCTTTTTTCTCAACCTATTGCAATGGCTGTTTGAATTTTTCTTTATCATATTGATTTCATTAATTGGTTTTTAAATGTTAAACCAACCATTCCTGAAACAAATCCTATTTGGTTATGACGTATAATCCTTTTTATATATCACTGGGTTAGGCTTGCTAGTGTTTTGTTGGGAATTTAAATATTTATATTATATATATAAATATATATGTATATTCTTACACAGTTGCTTTTTAAGTCACTTAAAAGGAATGAAAAAAGGTACAGTTATACTATTATAGATTTTTTTTTTTTTTTTGGTACCGGGAATCGAACTCAGGGCCTCATGCTTGCGAGGCAAACACTCTAGCCACTGAGCTAAATCCCCAGCCCAGTTATACTATTATAATTACCTATGTAATCACATTTTTTGAAAGAGAAGTCTGTTAGGAATGAATTTTCTTAGCATTTGTTTATCTGAGAATATCTTTATTTTGTCTTCATTTTGATAGGAAAGGGGGAAAATGAAGAATGGGGAAAAGAAAGCAAAAGAGAAAGAAAAAAAATCAGTATTTAAATAATTAGAAATACAAGGGGCAACAGGAAAACATTCATGGCACACCAACACAAGGATTATTATTCCCATTTTCATACCCAGCCATTTGGAACTTCTCAATTATAGCTAATATTTAAGGGACTATCCTTTTTTGGGGGGAGTGCTGGGGCTCAAACTCAGGGCCTTGTGCTTGCTTGGCAAGCGCTCTACCACTTGAGCTGAATCCCCAACCCCTAAGGGACAATCTTAACCTGTGGTTCCCAGTCTTTTTCTCAGTTGTTTTTACTAGTTTTCTAAGTTAGTAATGTGCTCTTTGCAAGTACTTTTTGTTACTATAGAAGTGGCCTGTATGCTTGAGAGAAAGCAATAACACGGCAACCCAAACAATTCAAACATGATATTCTTATTATCTGAGAATACACACCTCTTAGGGCATTTTGCCATATATTTCAAATGGTAGCACAATCTCCCTTTTATGTTATCTTTCTTAAGAGTCCGGGTTAGTTGTCCTACATATTGGTCCATTTTCTGGGTTTGCCCAGTTGATTACACCTGTTGCCTCTTGGCTTCTTTTCCTGTTACTTGATTTAACTGTAAAATGGAAGCCATATATTAAAGTTTATGTGTTTTTTAAAAAACTTTTTGTTGAGTAAAAATTCACATAACATAAAATTCACCTTGTCACCATTTTAATGTATACAGCTAGTAGTTTTTAGCATATTCACAACATTGTGCAACCATCATCATTATCTCATTTCAGAATACTTCCTTCACCCCACAAAGAAACCGCCTGTTTCCTAAGAACTTCCTTCCTCTCCTCTGGCAGCATGAATCTATTTCCTGTTTCCATGTCATATAAAGTGTGGTCTTGTGTCTGGCTTCTTTCAATTAACATAATGTTTTCAAGATTTACTCGTACTGTAGCATATATCAGTACTTTGCTTCTTGTTGAATAATTTCCTCTTGTACCACATTGTACTTATCTAGTCATCAGTGCTGGACATTTGGGTCGCTTCCAGTGTGGGGCTATTGAAAGTAGCAGTGCTGTGAACGTTCTGTGCATGGTTTTGTGAACTAGAGATAGGTTCAATTCTCTAGCACACAAGCCTACCAAGAGAGTTGGTGCTTATGAGAACTCTAGCTTTTTGAGGAAATGTAAAACTGTTTTCTTCTGTTTTCAATTCTCATCAGCAATATGTGAGGGTTCCAATTTCTCTACTTTCTCAGCAATTTTTTTCTTTAAAAAAATTCATCCTAGTGAGTTTAAAATTGCATCTCATTGGGATTTTTCTTTCCATTTCCTTAAAGACTAATGAAGTTGAACTTTTTTTTATGTGCCTGTCGATCATTCATGTATCTTCTTCAGAGAAAGGTCTACTCAATGTCCTTTGCCTATTTTTAAATTGGGTTGTTTCATATATATTCTGGATACAAGTCCCTTATTGGATGTATGACTTGCAAACACTTTCTCTCATTCTGTAGGTTCTCTTTCCACTTTTTTGATAGTAACATCTGATGCAAAAGAGGTTTTAATTTTGATGAAATGCAATTTTCTTTTTTGTTGCCTGTTTTTGGTATCATACTTAAGAAAACACTGCCTAATACAGTCAAAAAGACTGATGTCTGTCTTCTAAGAGTTTTATGGATGTAGCTATAATATTTAAGTCTTTGACCTTCGAGTGGATGTTTTGTAAATGGTATGAGGAAGGGATTCAAATTCATTCTTTTGCATGTAGATATTCACTTGTCCCAGAACAATTTGTTGAAGTTTGTATATTCTAATTAGACATTTTTGCCCAGATTGCATCCTAAATTATGTTAGGCTTTCCCCCTGGAGTCTCATAGGCAGATATTACCTCGGTGAACCACCACTAGACATAACTAAGTTGTTCATTTAGGGTCATGACTGTTGGATCACCTAAATTTTATAGTGATATTTTCCTTTGTGACCAGAAAATAATCTGTGTGATGTTAAAGTGGCGCTATAGGAATGTCTAAATATTCCTCAAACATCCCTCTAATAGTTTTAACAAGTAATTTTACTACTGGTTCCCAGTAGTCATCTGTTGTCTGTGCTATAAAATGAGGAGGTTAGACAAGATCATCTCAAACCTTTTTTATTTGAGTTGAGCCATATGCGATTTTCTTCTGCAGTAATGAAATAAAAGGTTACTTCAAATGACTGCAGGAGTGGTCATTTGATGTCAGGAACGGGTAAAAATTCCTTGGGGAAACATTTTAGGGAGACAGTATTCTTTCACACTGGTTTGTCCTTCTATTTTTTTTTTTTATTGTGGCTGCCTAAGAGGCTGATGTGATAACAGTCTTGGCCATGACGTTCTATGCTTTAAAATCGTGGCAGTAATATGTGTGACAAGTCTAACTTCTGAAGGTATGCAAATTATGACTGACAGAAATCTTGGCAGGATTTTCCTGTAGCCTTGCGAATGTTTTGAGGGAGGAGGACTAAGGAGAGAGAAAAAAATAGCTGTTTCTAAGAATCTAGATGACTCACTCTTAGACCTAAGAAAATAGACTTTTTTTTTTTACTGAATAAAGAATTAAAAGTAATGGGTGAAATAATTTAAAGGTAGGTGGATTCCAGATCACAGTAAAGCAGCTCTCTCTAAATCCAAGGTGCCCAGAGCAGACCCGGCTGTCTGCTGTGACATCCCAGCCCACTCAGAACGCTGGGCACAAGGCTCCTGCCTCGAGTCAGAAGCAGGACTAGTTAACACGCAATGCTCCTTCTCCCCTGGACGTCGTCTTCTGGCGTCATCTACTCCTTCCATTATGGAACTCCACCTCTCATTCTGCCTCCACAATACCTCACGTACTTATCCATTCCCATCTTGATCTCTGCAGCCACTGGGGATGGAATCTCTCACCAATTCTCAGCATGGACTCCATGCTCAAGGAAAACTTGATGAAGTTCATTGCTCCTGCCTCCTCTTTCATTGTGATTTCCTTTATTTCTTAACACTCAGCTCAAGATCTCTTCCTATGAGAGGTATTTTCTTATCTAGCTCAGCACTCTTTAACTACCTCCACTGACTAAAATGACACTTGTACACATTTCCATTATACACATACCACTCCAATTTTGTCTTGACTCACCTGGCAATCCTACTAAATAATGACCTCCCATGTTAGTCCACTTTATGTCGCTGTGACAAAAAAATGTGTCATAATCTACTTGACAAGTGAAAAGTTTTATTTTGGCCCATGGTTGCAGAGGTTTCAGCCCATGGTCCCTTATCTTTGTTGCCTTGTGCCCACGGTGGCACTATACATGTAACGGGGATGTGTAGCACAGGTGGTCTGTTCACTTCATGGCAGCCAAGAACCAAAGATAGAGAGGAAGGAGCTGGAGTTTCACTATGCCCACCACTGGTGCACCCCTGAGAACCTCACTTCCTACTACTAGATCTCACTTCTTGAAGGTTCTACCACCTCTCAGTAGTGCCACATGCCGGGGACCAAGCATTGAACACGTGGGCTTTGAGGGACATTCCACATCCAGACTACAGCACCTCCTCCGGGGCAAGGATCGTGCCATACATTTTCATTACTAGCTCCTGGAAGATTATTTTCTATAGGAATTGCCCAACAAACAGTTGGTGAGTAAATGAAATCAATGAATGAATCATTGGAATTCTACATTTCTATTGAGTTCTTATAATTATATAAGAATACGTTTGATATTTGAAGATAAGAATAGAGTGTCTGAAGACCAAGACCAGTATTTTTATATGTAAAGTAGTACTCTGCAGTTTTAAAAGTTCATGTTCCCCATCTCTCTTCCTGAAGGAATGAGTTTGAACTAGGTGATTAAGAGAAGAAAACAATTACTACAACAATAAAAAAAGAAAAGAAACAGTCACTGCTGTGAGCTTATGGCTCTAACAACGCCTGATCTGAAGAGTTCATATTGATGAGGAAGGGGGGACATTAGGACATATAAAGGATATTATTGGAGGGGAAGGTGAAGAGAGAAGCAGTAAAACACAAAAACACATGAGTTGGAGAGCGTACACACCAGAGGATAGTGAGAAGTCATTGTTTGGGACTACGCAGTATTCATCTATATCTATGTCTGTGCGTGTATCTCCATCTATCTGTATCGATTTATATCTAGATGTCCCTCCTAGATTCATGTGCTCAAAGGTGGGGTTTTTGGAAGATGATTGGATTGAGAGGCTTTTAGATAGCTTTCTGTTAAAGGAGGCGGCGACTGGTCCAGAAGAGATGGATCACTGGCAGCCGGGCCTAGAAGGGTTTATCTTCCTCCCCAGCTCCTCCATCTGTTCTCGCTCTTTGCTTCCCAGCCACTGTCATGCCATGAGCAGCCTTCTTCTACCCAGGCCTTTCCGCCATGCTGTCCTGCCTTGGAGCCAGCCAACTATAGACTGAACCTTTACAAACTGTGAGCCGAATTAAACCTTTCCTCCCTTAATCTCAGGTGTCAGGTACTGTGTCCCTGCGATGAGGAAAGTAATTAAGACAATCTATATCAGTGCCATTTTGTGACTTACTGATTAGAAAGTCACACTTACAGGGACTTCTGGGACTTCTTGACCTGTGGTCAAGGAGGAAACACGAAGGAACCCAGAACTGCCTTTGGAGGCTCTATGGAGATCAGGCAGATGAAGATCACCCTGGAGATTTGTTCTAAGGGATACTGAGCTGCTGATGCCGGTCTCCTCCTCCTCCTGGCATTAGTAGAGTCCCTTGTCCCTGCACTAGGGGAGAAAATGTTTGGCTTTCTTGGCTAAGAACAGCCCAAGGAAAATTTGGGAAGTAGACATCCGTCTACTTTTACAGCCCCTCCTCCCTTTTACAGTTTTCTCTAGTTTCCCTACTGCCCCTCGTGTCATGTGTCTACCAGCCCCTCCCCCGTCTGTGGCACGCCATTCCCTGGGGCACATGCCACCCTGCCCCCTGTCCTCCCTGGTGACCATGGCACCACGTTCACTCTCTGGAAGCTTCGCTTGACCAGTCAGGGCTAAGTTGCTCATGACTGACACTGGCTGTGACTCCCGCCATGTTATTCTTCCCACACAGGCGTTCTGCCAGCAATCTTCAACAGCTTAATCAAAAGGTAGAGTCAATATTAAATACTAAGTTGAGGAACCCATTTGAAAAGCTAGCTCACTCTAAGCCATTCATTTAAAATGGAGGTGTCATCCTTAAAAAGTTTGAGATCCTTAACAAAAAGGTTTCATATTTCATTAAAGTAAGCAGAACACACAGTACTTGAGATTTTTGTTCTACTCTAATGATTTTCATAGCAGCTGTTGTTATTTGGGGAGTATATTTGTCAAGGCAGCTAATCATCTTGTGTTTAAAAAAAAACAAGAATGTAGCAGGAATTTGGAAATCTGCCCAGTATGCTTTTTGAGAAATGGACGGGACAGTTGACATCTCTTGTCCATAGCTCTTCCTGACACTCGCTCCTTGCAGGGGCCCACCCTGCCCGTCTCCGGGTGGAGCTGAAGACAGATTGTTGTCTCGTGCTCTAATGGCAGAGAAATGTGCTGTCTCCCAACTACACTGAAGAGGAATCAAGTGAGGCCACCGTAAATTATTAACTGCTGCTCTTATGAGCCTACTGTTCAAGAATGTAATGTTGGTTGCTTTTAATGGAGCCCAGAAATTCTTTCCTCGTGTTGACAGTAAGGGGAAAAAAGGACGAAAAGAGAAGGAGAGGACAGGAGGGGAGAAAAACGAAGAAAGGAGTACCTCAGGCTCCTTACTGCTAAATAGGTCTGTGTTTATAAGATGTCAAGAGTTTGAGATGAAAACTCTTTCAAATACTTTTTTCCCCCAAGATCTGGCCGAGTGTGCTTACTGGTAATATTTTATCATGTTGCTTCCTATACTTAAAAAATAATTATGTATATATTCCATCTTATCCCTTTGGGTTTGTGTCAGGGCTTCCGAAATAACTTTTAGGCATTTGTTTTATCCTCTCTGTGAAGGACAATATCTTTAATTTTATTTTTGTTCTTTTCTGCTCTTTTGCTATTATTAAAAAACCAAACCTGATCTTGAGCTCTGATGAAGATGAGCTACAGAAATGGCCCAGGATTCAGAAGTCAGCATCCTTTGGCCTCCACACCAAAAGCAGCCCACTGCCTGGCTGCCTGGTTCTAAGACGGTTTCATTGGAACAAAGGATGCTACCCATTTATACATTGCCTATCAGTATGGCTGCTTCCATACTATGATAACAAAGTTGACAGAGACTGTATGGCTCACAAAATCTAAAACTTTTACTATGAGGTTCTATACAGAAAGAAAAAATTTCTGGCCCCTAGGCTTCAGATCATTATTACCAACAGTATGGTCTGTAGATAACACCGGCCTACGAACTATTCATTGCCAGTTGGCATTAATATAAGGACCTCGTGCAGGGGTATAAACCATGTCACTGTGCACACTCTTCAGTCTAGCTCATGTCCTTTTCTCAGCAAGACTCTTGATGAAGGAGAGAGTGTGTAGGTTTATGTTCTGGTATAAGCTCTTTGTCTCTTTGTGGATCAACACTTTCAGGAGCACTGATTTAAGAAACTCCATAAAACTTTAACTTTGAAGAAAGTAATACTTTATGACATTTCTGGGCTGTGTGACTCATAAAAATATGTAGAGCTATCAGCCAGCTTCTGCTGTTTAATAAACTACCCCAAAACTCTAAACACGTTGCAGTTCACCAATCTGGACTAGGCTCAGCCTGGTGGTTCTGGCCTCAACCAGACTCCACAGGCCTTTCTGCTGGGCTTGCTCATGCCCCCGTGGGCAGTGGGCAGGTCAGTGGGGCTGATCGGTGGCGATGGTTCAGCTAGAACAGCTTTCTGCTGCTCTCTTGGTTCAGGTCCTCCTGGGCAGGGGCCTCAGGTGCGGAAGGAGAAGCAGCGAAGTCCCTGAAGTCTGTGTTCGAAATTCACAAGACAGCGCTTCCATGACATTCTTGGCCAAAGCAGGTTACAAGAGCCACCCGCCTGTCTCGGGGGTGGGGAAACGGACTCTGCTTCTTAGTGGGATTGCAGTTCTGTTCTGCAATCAACCACGGGAAGGGAAGGAGAAAGATTATTGCTCCTCCTCCCGCCCTTCCTCCTTCCATTTTAAAACTTGGATCAAATTTCATTACATAGTCTAGTGCTCATTATAATACCGCCCAGTGGGTTTGATGTGATTTTGGAGTCGTTTGTGAACTTCATGAATGAATATGACCCCAGAGCACAATTCGGATTATAACAAGAGCCCCAGAAACAGAGCTGCTGATGTCGAGAAGTCCAGTCCCCACTGCAGCTGACTTTAGTCTTTAAAGAATATGAGATTATAGCATTGTGTGTTTCATAGTAAACATCTCTATAGTTCTATCCCCATTAGCAGATTGCCGCAGCTTATCGGTTCCCACAGCTTCCAGTGTGGTGCCTATACGTGGTAGAAGCTACCAACTTCAATGATATGAGGAGGAAATTCTAACCAATGAATAACACATCCTGGGTGGTTCTGTGTGTTTCCCTCTCCAGTCGCCTGGGTGGTACACTTTGCTTAGTGTGCATGGTGAGACCTATCCGATGTGTTTGTTTCTGTGATAATATATGTGTGAATGTGTCAGTTTCCCACAAACCGTTCTATAGATTTTGGGAGGGAGGGAGGAAAAGGAAGGGAGGAAAGAATGGACGAGGGTTGAAGACCATATAATTTACCTCCTCGTATCTGGAAATTTCTCTTAAGTGCATTTCCCTGGGAATATTGGTTTTACAGATTATTTCTAAAGGATGGGTGCTTTTACCATAAAGTTTCAGTAGAAAGATAATAGAAATACTGGAAACATGCATATTGATTATTATTAAGAATGTGTACAGATGCAGTTAGACAAAGAATTCCTTTTATTACTATATGTTTGTGATATATAACAATTACACTGATCTTCAGGAATTGGTACCTATACATACTGCATCTAGGTCATTTTTAGGTCCCCGCCTTTCCCTCTTGGCCTTTGCCCAGAGCCCGTCCCATCTCCGCAGAGTCTTCCTCCTGGTTTCCTACCATCTCTCTTCAGTTTTTCTTTCTAAATTATAGACACAGAATTCCTGAGTGGCCTTAGTCTAAGACTTTATTCCTCATGTCCAGGTAGGAAACTTTGACTCCATCTTACGCCACAGTTCAGGTTCTGACCTTCCTCACAGCTCACACCCAAGTGCCACCGCATCACTAACACTCCTTGAAGCCCTTGGGTGGGCGCTGTGCGATCCAGAGGTCCCAGCCCCTTCCAGACTAGAATTCACATTCGTCTTTGGAGTACTGACCATAATCCCCCCAGCCTCAGCTTGACTGCAGGGAGTCCGATTTTTACAAGGTTCTCTTTTCTAGGAATCCCTGAGAATTCCCAGGAAGCTCTTTATTGTTCCACAGTGACATCCTGGCTTGCTAGTTGACTCTGGACTGCCGATGTGCTTTCCTTAGGGCAACATTTCACAGCTGTAAGCCACTGCAACTTCCTCTCACACCACTTCACAACCACCGAGATCCCGGGCTGTTGTTTCAAATCCCCACAGTGATTGAGACAAGGTTGTAATGCTTAACAGACTTCCCTGGAGGTTTAGCACATAAGAGAGGGGAGCTCTCCAGCAGCTCCAGACCTCATCCTGGATGTGATCAGCCTGGAAGCCAAGAGCTCTCCACGGAACCCTCAACTGGAGGCCTCTCACTCTGTCGCCTGACCTGCCAATGTGGTAAATGGCTAGTTTCCATCTCCTATTGAGAGTTTTCTTGAGTGCAGAATCCTTTCCCAGAGTGGAGGACAATTGTCCTATTTCTTACTCCAAGATGGCCTCACCAGGGACAGAACATCAGAGAATGAGAAGTAAGGTCCAGAGAGTGGAGACTTTTTTCTCTTTGCCACTGACATATACAAAGTGACTAAAACAGTACCTTGGCGTAATAGGACTTTAATAATAATTGGAGAATTGGATAAAATTGTTTGTTTTACTAAAAAAAAGGTATCAAGACTTAATAATAGTTACACTTGCAGAGTTCAGTCATTTGACGCAGAACAATACCAGAAGAATTGAGTCCAACGTGGAATTGACAAACCCCGTCCACTCCCTTTAGAGTCTCTTCTCGAGCATCAGATTAATGTATACCTCCAAATCTTCTCTGCCCAGAATGACACAAAAATCTGTGCTCAAAAATAGCTGTCAGTCACAGTGAAACTGAGTTCCATGTTTAGAAAATAAATATCTTCCAAAGGATACAGTCTGCAGAAATGCATTTCTATGCTCAGTGAAGGCAAATTTTCATTTTTCAGTAGTTCGAGTCCTCAAAGTCTTAAAGGCATTCATTCCAAATTGGGCCCTGGTTAATTTTCTCTAAATGTCCAATACAGTGATTATTTCTCAAAATAAATACTGATTCTCCAAAATGAAATCATAAACTCCATGTTTAGGGACATAGAAACACTTTTCTCACCACAAAACGGCAGCTTTCCTTCTCTGTGAACCTCAAAGTATCCAAAAATATCTCGGGCCCTTGTTTCGGCAGAACACCAACCATCCAGCATGTGTTGCCTGCTCACTCTTCTACACTCTGGAGCAACCCTTGGCGAATGGAAAATCCTCTCCGATCTCAGTGAGCAGAACTGCTCTCTCTCACCTTGACACTTGGGGCCCTTGTGGGTATCGACATTTGCTACCTTCTGGATGCCTGCACTGTGTGGAAGACCTTGCTGCTTTACCAAATTTCAACCTGGTCAACCAAAGCAGAAGAGTAGAGTTTGTTTCATGAAAGATCATTGTCTTTTCTTCTGTATTCATTATCTGTTATCTTTTTCCTGCACAGAAAATTATCACTTTTCCTCATTGATCTGCTCTGTGGTGGCTGCAGAAACGTGCCTCTAGGGTCTCAGACCGTGGGCACCCTTGTTGGCTGGACTGTGAATCTGAGCTCACTGCATCTGAGCCAAAGCCATGCTTCCGGTGGGCCGCTTCTAGCCACCAACCAAGCAAGGCAGGACTATAAGGGCAGCTCTGCTCCTGCGAGGTACAGAACTTTGATGCTAGGATTTCCCACTGACCTTGCAAACTTTTTTAGAACTAACTAAAGCGTAAGACACTTCTCCAGCTTTCTTCTTTTCACCCAAAGATCAAATCTGAGTTGTAGTCTAATAGCTATTCTGGCTTTCATTCTGTGTCACCCTCTCATATTATTTTGCCCTCCCAGGTATTACACCTAACAAATCTCTTGTTGTTCTCCTCCTATGTGGGAGCCTGACTCTGGGGGGAGGGGTACCCAGGTTAACACAAGTGGGTCTGAGAGTTGGCTGAGGACACGGGTGACTCAGGAAGATGTCAATGCTGGTTTGTAGGTGGGACATGCACAAGTAGCAGGGGCTTGGTTGTGACAGACTTCAGTCATGGTGATCAGGAAAAATACCCTGGGGAATGGGAATTCTGTGACCAGTACAACAACGCAGGCATTTGAAACACGTCGAGGTGGTTGTGGATGGTGCCTACATATAATCAAACATTTTTTGACTGTTAAATAAAAGCCAAGTTGACACTGATAACCAGAAAACCAAGATGTCATCATGACCTCCCCCTCCTGCTGATGTGGGTGTCTACAGGACCATGAACTCACGAGTCAGCTAAACTTTAGGTCTTATTTGACTCACTGGGCTTGGGGATCCACTCAGGGTCATTCCCCAGTTCCTGACAGTGTTATTGTAACTGGCTCAGCAGTTGGACTAGTGCCCACGATGGATTCTTGGGCTATAAGGGAATGCTATCACAGTGGAAAAGGTTAAGTGGAAACCTCTGAAATCCAAGTTAGTAAATTAAAAAACAGTATCATATCCCAGCAGTAGAGGAGAAATTATTGCTGCCATAGAAAGACTAAATGGTACAGAAATGGTGATCATTCTGTTTAACTCATAGGCATGGCCCCTGCAGAAACCAGACAGATCCTGGAGACTAACTATGGACTGTCCTCTACCGAATTAAGTAATAGACTGATGCCCACAGTTACTGGGCCAGGCGTGACACTGCGCTATGCTTGTTAATAAGACTTTGGGCACATAGCGTGTAACTGCTGATTTGGACACTGTGTTCTCGTCCATTCTCATTACAGAAGATCAGAAAATGTTTGCTTTCATGTGAATAGACACTAACACTGATTTTCAGGGTTCTCTCAGGGTTATGGTAGCACTCTGACCCTCTGCCATAATTTTATCTGAAAAGATTTGAATCACTCGCTTATTCCTCAGACCACCAGGGCCAAGTCATCACATCAGTGATGTGACTGGACAAGGGAGGAAGAGGTGGTTGGGACATTGGAGGCCTTGTAAAGGCACACGTGTCCCAGGGTGGAAGGTAGACCCGATACAGATTCAGGACTTGTCATTTCAAGAAAGGTTTTAGGGTGCAGGGTCAAGGATATTCCCTCCAAAGCAAAAGGCAAATTGCTAACATGTAGCATGGTCTCCCACAAAGAGAGAAGCACAATGCCTTGTGTCTTGTAGACCTCTTTGTGCCACAGAGCCCACACATTCAGCACCTAAGTATATTGCTTTGGAAACATGAAAGATTGCCGGCTTCAAATGAGGACCAGAGCAGGAAAAAGATCTCTGCTTCAGGTCTAGGCTGTAGTATAAGGGACCATGTTGCCTGGACTGTGTGATCTTGCAATGTTGGAGGTGATGGTAGTAGAAAAGATGTGCAATGGTGTTGCTAAAAAGCCCCAATTGGGAGCAACAAGGGGTGGGACCCTGAGATACAGAGCCAAGGTCATGGTAGCCCGTGATAGGTACCATGGGGTAGGTGGCCCGGACCCTTTGATACCCACCAGAGTTACAACTAGTGCCTCTTCCCGAGCACCACGGCTTTGTGGAGGATTCTCTTTGACCAGCTGAAAGAGAAGGAAATAGTCTGAGCTTGTTTGAGGTTTGGGATGGTTTGCTATATAAACACATGTTGAAACTAGATGGTGACTTAATTTCAGCCACATTTGGGGTAGTCCTGGAAAATGGTGGGCAGGAAAATTCTTCCCAATGGGCAGACCTGTGAGCATTACACCTGGCATCTAATTTATGTGGGATGATAAGTGATCTACCTGAGAATACATTCCTGCTCCTGGTTAGTGGCCAATGGCATGGTCCCATGGTTAGAAGTGGGGAAAGGAAAACATTGTAAAATTAGCGTTAACAGGGTAGATATCTAGAAAGGGGGGTGATGTGTGAAGATACTTTACATCATACATTAATGCCCATCAAATAGTTTTTGGCATGAAGGAAGTACTCAGCAGCTAAGTAGACAAAATGACTCAGGTAGCTGATGTTAGTCATCCCAGCACTGTCACAATGGGTATGTGAACGAGGTGGCCATGGAGGCAGATGTTGGAGGCTATGTAGGGGCCCAGCATCATGGTCGTATCAGCTATGGCTCCCTCTAAGTACCCAGCCTGTCAGCAGCAAAGACCAGTGCTAAACCTCCAGTAAAATACTTCTAGCCTATTTTCTCCTTACCTTCTGTGAAGTATCTGTTTATCTCATGCAAGGTGAGAATGGATCACACGTACGAAAAAGGCCCAAACTGTGACTCCTGTACTGGCTACGCCAAGCTACTGGATACATCCTAAATGAATCAATATGCTAGTTGGAAAATAAAAATACCAATTTGTCCATACAAGGTTATTCACTGTAAAAATAACATACCATGTGGGCATTGTTTATTTTTTTAAAAATGAAAAAAATCAAAAGAATTGAAAAGAGAAAAATTTAAATCAAGGATAGAAAGATCAGGTAAGGATTTTCTGAAGCCCATAAATAAAAAGAAAAGCCAAAATGATCTACAGGCAAAAGAAGATGGTATGGGGAAAGACAGCTTTTAAGAAGTGCCAGATGAGATGTTTGTCTTCACAAAATATTACAGAAGGATGCATGCTAATGTTACCACCCAAAATTTAGACTTGTTAAAAAAGAACCAGGAGGGAGTTGGGGATTTAGCTCAAGTGGTAGAGCACTTGCCTCGCAAGCCCAGGGCCCTGAGTTTGATCTCCAACACCCCGCCCAAAAAGAACCCAGGAGAACACTATTAGACGGGAGGGAGGGATGAGGTGGGGGTATGGATATGATCAAAATATGCTACATCCATATTTTGCATAAAAAACATGTACAAAAACACCACATCAAACCCCAAATTTGGTAAAATTAGTATGCACCAGTAAAAATACATTTTAAAAAAGAACCCAAAATATGTTTTGAGGGACTCAGAGATTAATACTAAGAGACTCCTTACACTGATACGATACTATTTAGAATGGAGGAAGCACAGATGTAATTAATATCTTGCCTTAACAGAGTCAGAGGATTCCCAAATTCAAATTTCACTCCACATAGCCAAGTTTGAGCAATTAGATACAATTATGATAATGCTTAGATCTTCTAAAATTAGTCAACAATTTCTAAAATAAGAGTTCAGATGTACCCCGATATTTCACCACTTATTAAAGATCATATCTGTTATGGTTTGTGCCTAAAAGTTCCTTCAAAGCCTCATGAGGTCATAGATGGGGCTTTTTCGGAGGTGGCTGAATCTAGAGTGTGTGATGCTAGGATTAAGGGTGTGTGATCACTAAATCAATCCACTGATTGTTTCGACACCGCTCTAATCCTGCCGGCCTGGATAAAATATAAGGGACGGAAAGAGGCTTATCTACCCCTCTGGCTCCCCTAGCTTACCTTGCTGCTTTCTGCCTGTCTGCCCTGACACCCTGCCTTGGATCTAGTCAATTGTGGACGGAAACCTCTATGAACTGAGCTAAACAAACCTTTCCTCCCTTAACTTTGGGTGTCAGGTATTTTGTCTCAGCAACAAGAGAAAAGTACCTAAGACAGAATGAAATAACCCTAACCCTAAGTGAATCCTCAGGGCTGCCTCTGTCAGAATTGAAGAGAGGTAACCCCTTGAGAATTTCAGTTCCACTCTCTCTTGAGAAGGGCACAGTTTCACCTGGGTCAGCAAATAATCTTACCGCCTACCTCACGAAGAAAATTGTGACCAAGAGCTGTGAACTCCTTCAACATCCTTCATATGCGCTTCAGATGTGCTGCTGTCCTGGCCTGTGTCCTGTCTGGGACACGCACTCTTGCCAGACTTCCCCCATCCTCCTGAGTGCTTGCGCCTTTCCTCTCAAAGCCTTCAGGGTCTGGTGAAGCCCAGCTATGCCCTGCTCACACCTTTATTCCTGGCTGTGTGTTCCTTTCTGTGATTTGTTTTCCTCAGACTCCAAGTAGTTCCAAGTTTCTTTGCTCTAAAAAGCAAAAGCTTTCTCTTCAATCTCTTCTCTCATGCCAAGCTTTATTGAAAAGCATTGTGCATTTTTACCCTCCTGTCTCCCCCTCTCATTGGCTTCTCAGTGCTCTGCACTGTTGTATCTCAGACTACAGGTCCATCCAGAGACTCACAAAAAAGTCACTGTGTCTGTGTTATGCCAGGACCATACTGTTTTTGTTACTGTGGCTTTGTAGTTTATTTTAAAGTTAGGTATTGTGATAACCTGAAGTATTGCTCTTTTAGCTCAGGATAGCTTTGGCTCTTCTGGCCCTTTTATATTTCCATATAAAGTTACGATTTTTTTCCTAGTTCTTTGAAAAATGTCATTGGTGTTTTGATGGGAATTGCATTGAATCTCCAGATTGCTTCTGGAAATGCAGATCAAAACTGCACTGAGATTCCGTCTCAGCCCAGTCAAAATGGCTATCATCAAGAATACAAAAACCAATCGATATTGGTGAGGATATAGGGGTAGGTGGAAGTAGCTCTTATATACTGTTCACTGGGAATGTAAATTAGGACAAACACTGTGGGAATCAGTATGCACATTCCTCAAAAAACTAAAAATAGAGCCATCATTTGATCTAGTTATATCTCTCCTCTGTATTTACCCAAAAAAAATAAAGTCAGCATACTGTAGAGATACCTGCATACCTGTGTTTGTTGTGGCACGCAACAGTTAGCTAAGCTATGGAAACAAACTGGGTGCTATAAATTGATGAATAAATAAGGTAACGTATGTATACACAGCGGAGTATTATTTAACCATGAAGAAGAACTCAATCATGTCACTTGCAGGAAGGTGGATGGAACTAGATGGAACATGTTAAATAAAATAAATAAGGCAGATTCAGAAAGATAAATATTGTATGTTTTCTCTTACGTGTGGAATCTAAAGATGGACGGGTGGTTAAAGTAGAAGGGAGACCACTAGGGAAATTGTGGGTAAAGGTCCTAAAGACATTATAACTTTTCATTTTTATCAACTCTAAAATTTAAAAGTTCACAATTCATTTAGGTGGCCGATACCTTTCACCTCAGGATCTCAGTCAAAACTTCCTCTTTACCATTCCACTCGGCCTGGATGAGGAGATTTCAATAGTAAGCTGCACCAGCTCTGTGTCATGCTTATGAAATGACCAGTATGTGACTCCAACGGGAGCATACGTGTGGAAGCTCTAAGTGGAACATGACATGAAACTTCCAGCTAGTAAGACGCCGAGTCAATAGGATAAACCGCGGGAGGATCACACCAGGCTGGGCAAGTGGGCAGAGAAGTGGAGGTGCATGTTCAAGGACAAGACAGCAGGTGCTTTCAGGGCAAATAATCCAAACCTCTCTCAGGCAAATGGTCTCCCATGCGCCATCATGATCCTATCAGAAGACAGGCTTTGGAAAAGTGCAAACTCACGCATAAAATAAGCTTCCTGTTTACAGTGCTATGTTATTGGGAACGTATGCCTGTTTGAACGAAGGTTCTTCGTCTTCATTGAGGTTATTCTTCTTTTCAGTGAAGGGCAGAAGCCTTGAATTTTGAAACCAAATCTCAGGACTGGGTTGAAGAGCAGGGATTTAGCTTTGGTCAGTATTTCCATGTATGTCTGTAACTGAGATAAGGCTTTTAAATCTAAGTGTGGTATTCTTTACGTAGACTGCTTCAAAGCTATTCATCATGAAGACGCTAACATACTTTCCTTTTCATTTCTATTAGATGTATGTGTGTACCTTTCCCCACATATTTGTCTTTACTATGCATGTCTGTGATGGTACAAATATGTAATTACTTGGGAGGTTATTAAAACCCTTCGGTACACTATCTCAAGACAGTTGTTTTTTCCAGCCGAGCAGGGCAGATAGCTGGTTTTGGATTGCTGTTACAATTTCCACTAATAAAAATATGTGCCCTTCAGACGGGAATTAGATAAGCAGCTTGTTTCTGCAAAAGTTGAATGGCAGCCAATCTTGCACAAACTCATTTCATAAATATTTCTCTCTTCAAAAAAATTTGAGGAGATGGATGGACTCAAAATTTTCCAGGAAGGTACCGAGAATT
Source organism: Hystrix cristata (assembly GCA_004026905.1). NCBI lineage: Eukaryota > Metazoa > Chordata > Mammalia > Rodentia > Hystricidae > Hystrix > Hystrix cristata. The sequence goes on from PVJO010006733.1 coordinate 49,667, forward strand.
CTGCTCATGATCATCTCAGGAGGGAAGCTTCCATCTGTTCCCTGCAATAGTTTAGCTTACTTTACTTTGCTTCATATTTCTTAATCAGGACCTGAGAGTTTCTGCACAAGATCAAGTATTTTTCTGATTTCACTATTTTATTAAAACATCACATTTATTTGAAGGATGAATATCTTGCTGTATTGCTTATAGTACTATTTTAGGACAGAGAAAATATTTTGTCACAAAGATTTCATGGCATCTCTGAGGATATATATACATATATGTGTGTATATATTATATATTTAAGTGTTGTGATTAATGATTTTGTGTTGTCTCAGTTTCTATTTAATTTCTCTGCCTCCCTGATATGCCTTCTGGAATCTCTTCATTACTTACCATTTAATTCTGCTCCCTGGCCCATGAAGGTCACCTTTATGTAATGATCAGATGCACTGCTTAATGCTATGATTTCAATATGATGCATGACTATAAACCAATGAGAGTACTTTTCAAAATGAGCAGGATACAAAGATTGTTCAAGAAGAAATCCAAAACCCTGTCGAATAACACCAATAGCATTGGAACGAACACGTAACTTTTTTGCTGAATCTTTTGAATAGGTAAGTGCTGTAATATTTATATACAAAATCATTCACCATTGTTCATTATCTCATTTCATGCTTTGTATTAATATGCTATTCTGTGTCTTTGAAATAAACACTTTCTCACTTTAATATTCATCTAAAAACTTCCGTAACAAAAATAGGTTCTTAATTTTTAGCAGTCTTGTTTTTCTTCATTACATTCTAATATGGAATTTATAAAAGTGAATATCTATGTGACAGTTAAGCTGAATTGTCAACTTGATTGTTTTGAAAGTGGCCCAGGAAATTAGTAAAGCACATTTCTGGGTGTGTCTGGGTGAGTTGTGGAGGCATGACCTTGGGTACTATATCTATCTGATCCCTCACACCTTCTTCTCTGGCAATTTCCCTGCTCTGGTTTCTGGCTTCCACGAGCTGAGCATTTTTGCTCTACTACAACCTCCTCCCATCATGTTGATGCCTTAGCACAGCCAACCGTGAACTGAATCTCCTGAAACCATGACCCAAATTAAGCCTCATCCCCTTTAAATTGTAGGTCTCAAGTATTATATCCCAGCAACAAGAAAGTTGACTAATAAAACCCATAAGACTTTTTTTTCATTAGGGGAATTCCTTGTATTAAATTTTTAGAAAACTCCTGGGCCCAGTGATTTCTAATGTTAAAATTACTTGTTTGGAACTTTAGAAACTTTTCTGCTGTTCTCAAAAAAAAAAAAATACAAGCAAATAAAGTCCATGTGAAGGTACTTTTAACTCCTAAGTGAAAGGTGGTTCTTTATAACATTTCTTTTCTAACGGGCTCCTGTAATTTTCCATCACAAATTAGTATTCAAGGTCCTTTCAAGCAAACACATCTTTCATATGCTCTAAATACAGGGTTGAACTTAGGCTAGGGGAAGGAACCAGCCCAAATAACTCTGTATGCTCACATTTTCTGCTTCACACATTTTTACATGGAACATCAGGTTGAAAGAAATGAACCTTGAAGGACAGAATGAGGAAGTCACAGAAGAACCACACCCAGTCTGGGCCAAAGGTATGCATAGAAAATAAGCCAGTCCTGCCTGCCTGTCTTGATTCAAGGGCATCGCAGTAGATTGGCTCCTTGACTATGTCAGTAAGAATCCCCCTCCCCACCGAAGTGTACTGAGGACAGTGAGTCCTCATAGTCCTGTGAGGCAGGTAGTACTGCTACCCCCATATTTTACAGAGGAGAAAACTGCCTTTCAGGTTTATTTTAGCACCAGTTGGGGAATTGGACAAGTGCCTGAGTGAGTCATGGTCCAGATGCTCAGTCCTGCAGCCGCAAGGGCCCAAGACAATTGTCTGGTGCTTTCAACGCTGTTTGCTTTAACTGTATCCAACATTCCCCTTGAATATATTTGAAAATATATGCTTAGAAATAACTGCACTAGACTGATTATCATATAAATACATATGTCATTGAATATTTCTTTTCAGTATTTGAATCGTCAATTCTCATTTCAGTACTGAATTTTAACTCTGGCCTGTTGTTCCAAACTGAGGAAGTGTTGGCACGGATGCTGGAAGTGGGTAGTTCTCCCACCCAGCAGGACCATATTCCTCACACTGAATAGCCAAAACCTGAAATGTGCTGTTACCTAATCTCTTAAAATTAAAGCTAAAATTGAGGAAATCTACCACCAGGGGGCAATGTACATCTTATCACATGACCAGAACCAAAAGTAGCAAATTGGATCGGTGGCCAGCAGCCATATTTTGTTTGATTCTAATGGTTTGTTGGCTTGGTCATTTTAAATGGGAACAAACATTTAATAATCAGAAGTGTTCACATAAAAATATAGGGTTTTTTTTTCTTGAAAAATCAGAAGATCTAGCAATTACTGGCTCTGCATTTCCTCGAGGTTAACGGTTGGCTGTAGCTGATTCCAGCCACCCTATTTGCAAGCAGGGCGCTCTGATCACTCAAACAATATGTGCACATGTGCTTACACCCAGCATACCCAGCGCCTGGGGCATCTTGGATCTGTGAGCGCCTCATCCAAACAATCAGGCTGTGACACAATGTATGGTGACAAGAAAAATTACATGCACCAATCTTGTAGACTTTTTTTACAGTAAAAATACTGACTTTGTTATTTAAAAATGACGCTGCACTAATGTCATCTGGAATACAATAATATTAATGTAGAGCTAAAATTTTTTAAATGACCAAACTTTAGGTATAATTTGACATAATTTCCACTAATGCTTAATTGTTTACTAAAATTAACTTATTCTAACACTCTTCTTATCTTCTGTCTGAAATAGAAATCTATGTGTTCATCCTGAATCCGCACTGTGGAGGAGTCAAGACCCTTTTACCCCTCCGTGCAGTATTAGGTTTTCTGGGATTTTGTTTGTGTGTTTTGTTTTTATTTTTTCCCGTACTCGGGATTGAACCCAGAGTAAGAGCTCTACCACTGAGCTATATCTCTGGTCCTTTTATCCCCAGCCCCTATTTTGTGACAAGGTCTTGCTAAATTGCCTCGGCTAGCCTGGAACTTGTTATCTTCTTACCTCAGCTTCCTGAGTTGCTGGAACTACAGGTGTTGGCCATCATCCCTACCACGCTACATCTTTTGTTCCTTCAAGCCAGTTTGTCATGTGATCATTGTTGCAGGCAAAAGCAAGATTTGAACACCTGTCTCTAGGAGTTTCTTTAGACTGTTTCTCGACTTCTTACCTATTTCATTGTCTCTAGCAGACAGAAGAAACTGTCGCAGGGAATAAGAAAGATAACCTGCTCTTCTTATTTGTCTCTTCCTTGCTCTTCTGTGAATTTGCTCAGAAGCAAGCAGAGAGTGAGTGCTGGTCTCCAAGGACTTGGAAGTGAAGCATTTTTCCTGCTTGACTCTTCGACATTCTCACTGTTCAGGGTCAAACAAATTGCTGTCTCATAGAGAAGTTACTGTTGTTTTATTGCAGTAGTTTGGTGCTCTAGCTTTAGGTCAGAAAATCTGGCTGAGTTACTGCTGTTACTTGCTGAGTATTCTAAGACAATTTACTATTACTTGTATGTTGAGACTCAATTTTCTCAACTACGAAATGTGGATAATTCTTTTACCCTTACTACTTCCCAATAAAAAGAATTATATTATTGTAAATAAAATAATACGTACAATGAACACAAAGTGTAGAACAATTTGAAAGATGACTCTAAGGCAAACTGACCTAAGATGACCACTCCTTTAATTCTGAGGATTTAGTAACTAGGATCCATAGAACAAAATCCTTAGTCTTATTCTCATAGTGAAAAAATTTTACCCTTCCATGTAGTATTAGGTTTTGGGGATTTTGTTTATGTTAGCTTTTCTTGCATTGTGTTTAATATACAATCATAAATTTAGTGGTTTCAAACTAAAACCATAGCAAAACACATTTTGTTGCAATCCTGGGAAGTACAAATTGCGTGTTTCACTGTCCCCAACCATTCTGAACCCACAAGGAGCCTGAAGTAGGACATCTCAGAATAGGGTAAATACAATGATGCGTCAGAAAGAGTTCTTGCTGGCAAGAGCTGGTATCCAAAAGTTATTGCTGAGATATTTACTCTTGATTTTCAGAATCCAGGAAACCTGCCAGGTTCTGGGGAAATGCATAAAATTAAATGGAGAAAATTCCATTCTGTTTGGAATCCCAATCATTTTGGAAATTCAAAAAATATGTTTAAAGACTGATATCACTGAGGTATCAAGGTAAAACAGACCGACCAGTGTGATAGGCCCCAGAGGGAGTCACGGCCAGGTACGCTAACGGTTCTGGAAAGGAAAACATGGACCAGTGAGCCCTTTACACAAGGGCCACAGCTGGGAGCAGGTAAGGGAGCAAAAAGAGAGCTGGGATTTTAGGGTGCAGGCCTCGCATCCCTGCATTCCAGTCCAGGAGGTAGCTGGGCTGTGTCGGCAGGCCTAGACTGTTGAGCAGGCTTTCCTGGCCTGTCTCTGCCCCGTGTCTTGGGACTCATCCCAGCCCCTGGACGCCACTCACTCCTGAGCCCCTCCACACCACCTCCCTGTGACAGGTGAACTTCATGTACTATGTCTCGGGTCCATTATGTGAATTGTGAGCAGGGTTCATCAAACACAGATGTTTACAAAATAAAGAATACTTCAAACCACAAAAAAACAAACAAACAAAAAAAAAAAAAATCAGACGCCCTCTGGAGCCTCTGTCCCCTCCCTGGTTTCCCTCTGGGGCCTCTGTCCCCTCCTTGGTTCCATGAAGGATTGGGGGGGGGAAGCCTGCCTTGCTTCCTGGCTTGCGGGATGTCTCAGCCTTTCTTGCCCTGTTTGGAACTACTTCCCAAGCGATCACTCCCCCAAAGAGTGAGAACGGTTAAAATAAAATAGCAACATTCACATCTGATTCATTTTTATGGTAGAACTGAAATCGCTGCTGGACCTTTGGTTAAGTCTTGCAATTGGCTTGGATTTTTCATTAATATTGTTTATCTGATTCTTCTATTTCCCTCATGCCTATTTCCCTCATAGCCCATCAGTGAGTCTTTCTGACTCATGCTTCACAGTGTATCTAAGTTTGTCCACCTTTCTCCATGTTCACCCTTAGTCCAGTCCATCGTCGCCTCTCACCTGTGACTTCAGCAATAGCCTTCCGGTGTCCCTGGTGCCACATTTTGCCCTTTTCAGTGTGTCCTACTCACAGTAGCCCCCTCACATTGCAGGATTTCCCTGCTGAAAATCCTCCAGGGGCTCGTGCTACATGGTCCTTGCTTGGTGTCTTGGTCGCTTTTCTTGCTTGGGCCCACCATTTAGGAGAGGAGAGATTTATCTTGACTCATGTTTCAGTCCGTAGTGAACTTGCTCCAAGGTTGGACAGCCTGGCCGAGGGGAATGGCGGAGGAAGGCTGCTCCCAGCACAGTGGACAGAAAGCAGAGAGAACGAAGGTAGGAGCCAGAGAGAAAGATACACTCTCTCAGGTCACGCCCACAGTGGCCTGGGCTTCTGACCAGACCCCACCTCCCAACAGCAAGTCAGCTATAAGCCCCCCAAATCCAGTCACCTTGCAAACACATGAGGCTTTTGAGGCCTTTTTAGAACTAAACCGTGGCATGGAGCCACTTCCTATCTTCCTTGCATACTGTGAACTAGCTCTGTCACTTAATTTCTGCTACTGAAATACACCAGCTTGCTTTCTGCTTTTTATCCCTTGCCTCGAGCCAGCTTTTGGGTCATCCCCGGCTCACTTTAATGCTGACTACTCAAAACCATCTTTTGGTGTTTAGGCTAAAGTCATGCTTTCCCATCCTGGGCTCCCGCTATCACGTCATGCTTCATTTTTTCCATGAAAGTACTTTGTTCATTTCTTTGCTTACACGTTTGCCAATGTTTCTGCACCTACATGTTGTGACCTGTGTGAGCAGGATCTTTCTATCTTGTTCACAGCTGTTTTTATAGCACACACAACATGTTGGCACCCTGTAGGGATTGAAAAACCTTTGCTGAGTGAATAAATGAAAATTAAACTTGATTTCGCTTTCAGGATGGAACATATACCAATTTCATCCAAAATTTAAAGACTTAACCATGCTTGTCACCTTGTCCTATTATACTAAGTATAGGGGGGTTATAGATCAAATTTTTTATTTGAGTCCCTAGTTTATAGACCCAGGTGCCATAGAAAACTTCTAATCAACTACATTTTCATCCAACTTATTATTTTTGAACTTATAAAATATTTGAAAGAAAAATATAAAGAGCCTTCATATATTCTTCTAGGAGATTCAACAATAGTAATGTTTTGCCATATTTTCAGTTTTTCTTCTGTCTGTCCATACATACATATACACACACATTTCTTTAAATCATTATAATGATTTTAAAATAGTAAATTTCTGTTTTGACTACTCTTGCCATACTGCATTTATTAGCAGGCATTATTCATAACTACTGACTTTTTTACGCTGAGGACAGATTTGTATTAACAGAGAAGTAGATTTCAACAGAAATCTTTTAGTAATCTTGGTGTACATTTGAATCCACCCCGCCAGTATGGACCCCAAACAGAAAATGTGTTGCACAAACCCCTGAATAATGGAATTGGCCACTGTCAGAAAATTGAAATTCTGAAATAGAATTTTTCTTCTTTCAGTATAAAAAATACAAAAGTGTCTGTAGATCATTGCAGTTGTTACTATCATCATTCCATCTGGTCCACAGACATTTTGAGCTGTTTTGTTATTAACAGTACAAACATTAAAGGGAGGAAATTAGTGTGTTTGAGAGATGACAGAAATTGAAATTGAAACAAAAAGTTAATGTTAAATTTGTATAACGTTTTCAAATGGCCCCTGAGAAGGAAAAGAAAAAATTCAGAACCAACGCTTCATATTATCTTTAATTTGATGAGGCACTAGTACATTCTGGGCAAACGCAGTCTAGATATTCCCAAGAGGCAGATAACCCATATGTAATTTCTTTAGTTATAGAATATTGAGTAGAATTTTTCCCCTGGAGAGTTTGATCAACTAGTCACACTTTTTTACAGGTTAGAATGAGAACTACTTTGGTAAGGGACGTTGTCTAGAAAAGGAATCAAGATAAGCCAACCTGGAATTTTAAATCCTGTGTGATAATTGATAAGAACAAAGCATAGAAATTACTTCTCAGGGTTTCAGTATTGGATTTGCCACCAATTAAATGATATAAACTTGGATTTCTTACCCAGTACACATAGTTGTAAAATGCATTCATTCATTCATTCACCTAACATGAGCAGTGCCCCCTCCCATCTCACCTAGCCACTGGGAGCTGGGAATGACGGGACGCAGTGCCACCATTCCGCTCCTGCCATTGAGTGCCCTTCTTAGACTCCTTTGACTCTAAGAAGTCTCTCCCAAGGAGAGGGAAGGGTTAAGCATGTAGGAAATGATAAAAAGAGATCAGAAAAAGGGTGTTAATGAGACCACACAGAGTCTTGGCAAATACAAGGATTAACAGAAACTATAGCTTGACCAAAGAGGTGAGAAGACTCTGCCTGTGAGATGTGGGGGGGAAATACAGGCCGCTTTTCAGTCAGAACTACACAGACACTGATGGGCAGCCAGGGGGCTGAAACCCACATCCAGTGTCGCTTGCCAGCCTCACGCCCTGCACTTGGTGGGGGGGGGGGGCTCTGTCTGTCACAGCACTCAGGCATCTTCTTCCAATGTGCAGGAAGACACAGCACGGGGCATCTGTGTTCTCTGGGCCCAAAACTGTGCTCTTAAAACTAAATAAAAGGAAAAAATTAAGGGGTGTAGCTGTTCATGGTGCTGCTATTCTGCATTCCATCAAATTTCTTACATGTACAGAATCAGAGAGTATATTTCCAAGGCTTCTAGTACATATGTGTACCTATCGTGTTTTATATAAGATACAGCAATAGATTTTAATGTGGAGTTTAAATTCTTCATTTACTGTCAGAGCTCAACATTTGAGACGGGATACATTAAAATAAAATAGTTGTGTCTTATTCACCTTTTACTATAATGTTTTAAGAATCATCTTGTTGTTACTATTATACTAAATGAGAAAAACACCAAATTCGAGGGTAACCCATGGTTGTTTATTTGAACAAGATTGTTTTCACTTACTTTGTTTCAAATAGTAAAATTTGTGGTTCTACATAAAATAAGAGAACGTGGCCTAATCTTTTTACATACAAAACGCTGATACGGAGTTTAAAGTCCGCGTCATTTTCATCTGGGTTTAATCTCCTCTGAGACACCTGGAAGCCTTCTTCATGTTAAAAGAAAACACCTTGTGTGCTCATGTTCATAAAAACTGAACTGTGAACCTGTAATACAAAACAAACCCTTGCTTGGGTGTGTATTTTATTGATGCTGGGATCTGATAGTTTTCTGGCAAGCCAATCTAAGATATAGTATTGTTGTTATTCTTTAACTGTCAAAATGTATTGATGTTCACTGTGCAAAGCATTGTGGAATTAAGCAGCTAGACAAGATATCATTTCTTCCTTCAAAAGGACAAGGTCGGCTGGGGATTTAGCTCAGTGATTAGAGTCCTTGCTTTGCAAGCACAAGGCCCTGAGTTCGATCCCCGATACAAAAAAAAAGGACAAGGTCATTTTGGCATTGAAATATTTCTTTTAGAAAGCCTATTGTTAGGGAAATACAGATAGAATATGGGCAAAATTACATAGCTGCTTTCTCCTGCATTGGTATCTTTTTTGGTACCCAATCCTCCCTAGAATTCCTTCTTTTATTATACCCATAATCAGAATTATTTGCTTATAATTTATTTTCTTAGAGATCAGTTCCCAAAGTGGCAGACAGTAATCTAATCTAGCAAACTAATCCATGCTATGGTATGTTCTGGTCGTATCCCTTCCAGAAGCATATTGCTCTTTATTTTTGAGACAATATTTTAACACATGGAAATGACTCTAAGGGAGATGTCCACATGCGAAATTGAGTGTCTTTTAAATACATTCTTTGAAGAGCTGCCAACATTGTCTCCCTGTCTTGAGAGCGGGAAGAAAACATTGGGCAGGTCTTTGCATTGCCCGGAGGAGTTCCTTAAGAGCATGCCGACCCAAACCACCAGAGTAAGGTACGGTCGTGCCGCATCTTTGTAGGGTCTTCTGTTTCAACATGCCAAGTCCAGTTTTCCACAACTCCTGTTGGGGGAAAATATAGTTCTCCAAAGGGGAATGCAAGTGGCTTTAGGCCTGGACAATTCCTCCTCCCCTCCTCTTCTCCCCTCTCTTCTTTCATAGTATTAGCACACGTGGCAGGAAACTTTAGCGTCTCTCGTTTCAACCCCCTGAATTCCAAAAGCATCGATCACCCTTCTCTCCTTGTACCTGCCCAGTCACTATGCCAAACAACATGCTTCCCAATCATTTCTAAATATGCTGGACAATCCTGGTGAGAACAGTTAGTCAATCTTTTAAAAGTCAAGTAGAACTTTCTCTACAGCAAACGCCATATGCCCGTCAGCCTCACTTTCAAAGGAGCTGAATGGCCTTGGATGGCCAGAGACCACATCTTGGTTGGGAAATACAGTCTGTGTGTGAGAAAAAGCAGACATGAACTTTCCCCTTCAACATTCTCAAACTCATTCCAGCCAACTATCTCACCATGAGTCAGAAACCCAGACTAAACTAAAAGAACGGGAATCTTTCTGTAAGTTAAACCTTTTCTTGGGATGGCAGCTTAGTGAGGAACAGTTTGACAGTTTGACATTGCTCTTTCTAATATTGAGACAGCAGCCCTTAAAGAAATTAGTCCTTCTGAGGGTAGCACGACTTCAGAATATCATCTAACTAAAGTTGGATGGTCGCGATTGGTCTCAGGCTCAAAAGATCATTTTTAAAGAATCATAAATAAGGGGAGTGGGAAAAAAAGAAGTAACAAGATATGTCATATACAGGTACAAATCCCCTATGATGAATATTATCACTATATACATCTAAAATGTACCATTAAAATAAAATTAAATTAAAAAAAGAATCATAAATAAGAAAAAGTTGAGATGGGAGTATTACGTTTCACATGCCATGGTAAAATATTAATATATTTTTTTAAATTACCATTAGCGAATCAATTTTATCAATTTTATTAATTTTTCACAATCCTGGGGTTAAACACTTCTAAAATACTAATGAGAATGAGAACTGCAAATTACCCTAACAGAATGTGTGTTGAGTTTATGATAAGTAAATCGAAGTTTCGGGGGCCATAAAGAATTTCACTGGAGGAGTAAAGTCCTTTTGTTTTCTTTTAGATAAGATACATGTGTAGCAGGCTCATGAATGCCAACAGTGCCATTTTATAAAATTATGCCCAAAGAGCATGATTAACAAGATTTTACAGAGGATAATTTTTGAAACTATTTATTTAAAAAGTAGAATATGGAATATCTGTGAAACTTTCAATGGATAAAAAGGTACAGGCAGGGTTTTGAGAGTATTAATATGTTTTAGCAATATTAATGGTTTATTCCTGGTATAAAAATTAAGATTGGCTTCTATTTTAAATACTGAACTTTTGGTACATAATGATGCTGATTTGCTGTGCTACGTGGTAGTTTAATTGTTAGTTACGTTGATAAGAAAGTCACTTGTACTTCTTCACCAAAGAGCCATATGTTGGTCGGAAGCCCATGAAGGGAAACAAAATCACTTGACTGCAAGTTCCCAGAAGACATGAGCTCTTTCTATCCGGTTTCAGAGCACAGAGCCTGGCATAGGGAAGGCTCTTGAAGGGCTGGACAAGTAAAAAGCATTCACTTATTTCTTCTAGTGCCACAGCCAAGGACCTCGCTGGTTCTGAATCCTACTCAACACAACAAGCTCTGGTCACTAAGTGTCATTGAGCATTTACTATATGTTAGGTGTACGATGACTGTTTCATTTAATTATTAAATCAACATCATGGCATCAACATGAACCCCAACATTTTTAGAAACTGAGTCTCTGAGGGGTCAGTAATTTGTCCAGGATAACATGGCACCAAAATGCAAATCCCAGTCTCTAAGACCTGATTCTTGTATTGGGTGCCTATTTTGAGTGAAGCATTGTGTTAGCAGGGAGAGGGAAAAAGCCCTGTAAAAAGTCACTCCATTCACATTTTTTCTTGAGACAAAGTTTCACTCTGTATCTCAGGCTGAACTTGAACTCATCGCATAGCCCAGGCTGGCCTAGAACACACAGCAATCCTCTTGCCTCGGCCTCCCAAGTGCTGGGATTACAGGCATGCACCACCATGCTCAAGTCCATTCACTTTTTAATGGACTACAATACAAGTAACAACACAGCAACAAATAGGAAGGAAGGAAAGCAACTACCTAACTTTAGAGACATTGACAATCTATGAAGACAGGAGAATGATTGGATGTGCGTGTTGGTCTCTCTGGGTTCCCAGAAGAAGGTAAATTATGCAAGGTGAATAAAACCAACCTATCCGGGTCTCAAATAATTCTATCCCCAAGTGTAACCCTCTTCAGGCAACTCTGCACTACTCGTGACTATTCAGCCATTCCTCGGGCCAGCAGGCGTGCGCGCAACAGTTCTGCTGAGTGTGTCAGTATTTACTGTCCCAAATGCAATTCTTGAGTGACAGGTGCTGCTTCACACACAACTCTGTTCCATCATTTCTGAAGCCACAGAGGGCTGCCTCCTGTGGAGAGACAGAGCGAGTCTTCCTTTTTTCTGGATCTCCTCCAGCCAGTGTCCACTGCTCTGAAAACCCCCTGAAGAACCCACTGCCACACGGTGAAGGGTGAGTCTGTGATACAGTCTGACACCATGCCAAGGATGCCTGCTGCTAATTCTGCCCACGCTGCTGTTTCCCAGCGAGCCTCAAGAGGCGGGGGAGCCCCTCCACAGTCAGTTGGTGCCCAGACCCTCCTGCTACCACCCACTTCCCTCACTAGATTTTCCTCTCCCCTTCGTCTTCTTTAAGCAAAAATCTGTCCCAATAGTAATAAGGAGCAGCAGTTCTCAGTGTATTCCATCTCTTGTTTATATATATAACCTATGAAAAAGGTCTTCTTTCCTACTGTTAAAATATAGGTAAACAGACTTACACTTGACGCTAGAAATCAGATCCAAAACTTTACAATCAACCCTTTCCATTACCAAGCCAGAAGAATAACCTGTTTAAATTAACCATATTTGCTTCACGTTTGTGTAACTGAAAGGAACCATTCTGGTTGATTTTTTTCTTAAAATAAACAGTTTACATTGACCAAGACCCTATGGATGAAGAAATCCAGAGTGGCACTTTGGCTTTGGTGGTTAAAATCACATGGGTGGTGGCAGGGTTAGAATCTGGGTTTTCTGCTCCTCGGTCTAAAGCTCTTTCTTGGGGGAAGGAGGGAGAAGGAGGTCAAGAGTAGCTTGAGCCTTTCTCCGCTGTGGAAGAAAGAAGAATGGGCTTCTCTGTCCAGCCTTGGTTAGTGTTCGGTCATTTTCTAGGTATGTGTCATTTCTGGCTCTTGCGTCTTCCACACAGTGGACTCTTGTGCCCTGAGCTTGGTGGTCCGCGGTTTTCTGGCGTGCTCACCAGGAGCCTCCTTCAGAGCAAGGACTGTGCAGGCCTCTGCACTTCGTACAGCGCTCCTCATTCTAAAAATACACTGTCTGCTTTGGGTGAAGTGGTTAAATTATTAAGGCTCATTGCTGTAGCTTGAATTCTGTCTGGATTCCTTTCACTTTTTCCTTTCTAAGATGTTGTATTTGGGACCACCCTTCTACTTTCATATTTTTATCGTCGAACAAATTGACTTTCACACACTTCGCATAGCCTAGACATATTTACGTATGCTTCCTAATAAATCATTTTCTCCAGATTTTCGTTAATGTCCAAGCCTTTTTCTTTACTGTGGTTGTCTAGATATACTGCCGGAGGGCCTGGAACATAATTTCACCAGCACCAAGGGCAGTATTCATATGCTACTCCTTCTCTCTCCTCCATCCAGGGAGGGGCTCATTTTCTTCATTTCCTTCAGGAGACAGAATCTGATGCCTCAACCAGCTTCAGCAATGCTTTTGGCCGCTCTGAGTGCAATGTGGAAAAGAATGTCAGGGATCGGTTCCTAGCAGCTGTTTAACCACATTCCTGTTAAAATGCCTGCAAGCATAGACTGCTCTGGCAAAAACACAAAGAGGCCTTCTCCTGCCCTGGTGAGTGCGTGGAAGAACACTCTCTGTCTGCTCACTGCCCTGGCTGATACCTGCCAGAAGGCGGGGTCTCAGTCTTCAGTACGTGTGAGGTCCAGCTCGGGGCACAGAATCTTGGGCTGCATCCTCAGGCCTGAGGAGTCCATCTGGAGAAGTCCAGAGATGCCCACAGCATCTCAGAAGATTCTGATGCGGATGTCTGCAGAACATTCCTTCAGAAACACTGACCAGGGATTTAAAATTAATTATTGTCCTTTAAGTCTATATGCCATATATATATATGCATATATATATATATACATATATATATATATTTTAAGCTGTGACTGGATGCCAGTTTTGAGAAATGTTATGAAGGAAAAAACAGAGGAGGAAAGGGACCAGATCTTTTGAGTCTGCTCATTCTTAGTTTACGATTCTCTGATTCTGCAATTTTTTCCCACTATACACAGTGCATCTAGATCCATGGAATTTGGCATGTTCTTCTCCCTACTTCCTCCTCCTGCTCGAGACCCTGTAAGATGAAATGCTTTGCTTAAATATAGAGAACATGAGGGTCAAACTTTTTTACCTTCTTGGAGTTATTCCTTGCTAATTAAACACAACTGCAACGTGTACAGTCGGATCCCCCTCGTTGTCACCTCCTGGGCAGTCTGCTTGGTTTTACCAAATAAAAATTGGAGTGGAGAGTTTCCTTAAATAGGAGAAGGGGATGGACATGCCCTGAGAGCTAAGGTGAGCTTTGAGAATGAAGGAAGAGTTTGAAAGTGTAGGGCTCACATGTGTGAGTCACTGGCAGATCTCAGGGAGTGTGTTTGTCATATGAGCTGACAAGGACACTTCTGTATGACTTTCCCATACAGAGGTGAAGGTGCTGAGGAAGGGTGATGATGCCTCAAACTCTAAAGACAGACTCGAAGATACCTGGAAAATGGTTTCTTAGATTTGTCATTGTCTATAAAGGATTTTCATAAAAATGTTCAGAAAGCTGTTTTTAATTAAGGGTTAAAAAAAGAAAAAAAAGATAAAAAGATAGAGCAGGAGTCAGGGAGGAAGAAGGCTTATGAATTTGAGAGTACAAAAATAGGTATTCGGCAGTATGACCGTTCTTATTCTGTTCATCTTTTTCAAAAGACAAGTCACACAGTAGAATTCTGGAGAAAAAGACCTGATATGTGACAAACTCAACCAATGGGAGGACAGAAATTCTGAATAAGCTTCAAACACAAGGGCCTCTGACCAAACAGAGGCCACGTCTTTTCTGTACTTCCTTCCCATACTCAGCAGGTCTGTGTCTGGCTGTTAAAAAGCAAAATTATACAATTTTTTTCTGGCACTGGGGATCACATCTAGGGCCTCTTGCAGGCTGGGCACATACTCTACCGCTGAGCGCCCAACATTTAAAAAAATACTACCCACAGCCCAACATTTAAAAAATAGGGAACTCTTTCCAAGAATTCGCCTCTGAGTAGACTTTCACCTGTGATTAGAAATTACGGATTTCTGAGGAAAGATAGTCTAAAGGATAATGAGAGACAAGTTCTCTGAGGAGAGGAAACAAGAAAAACCCAAGACAGACAGCAAGGAAGATTCAAAGTAGATAAGAAAATTCAAGAGAAACTCTCCATCCGAACAGTCTTACAAAGGCAGAGAATACAGCGGGCTGCAGCTAGCATGAGCCTGGCACCCGGAACATTCTATAAATGCTCATAGAGGGAGGAGGGAAGGACATGGCTTCCTAGTAAAAGTTTCCTAAATTGTTGGAAGAGATGGCTACAGAGCAATTACTAGGGTGACAACGGACGAATCATTGGATTGGCTGGGATAATGTTCTCCAACTTTTCATGCGTGTGTGGCAGGTGGGAATGGTTTCTCTACACACAAGTTTTTTGTTGTTTGTTTGTTTTTTTTTCCTGGTGAATTGTATTGGTCCCAGCAACAAACACTTCCTGCTTGCTTTCTCTATGTTGAGCTACAGCATTGAGAAACATGACCACTTATCCCCCTTACAGCCCAGTGAGGGAGAAATAGTCACACGGGATTATTCACTTACTTGAAAGAAAAGGACAAGTGCTGTGAGAGGAGAGGGCATTTAAATTGAGATCTGAAGAGTAAGATTGCACCAGAAGCAAAGAGAGAGTTTCAAACAGAATGAAAGGTATGTGTAGAGGCAATGATAGGTTTCAAAATGACAATTTAGGAGGGCCTTAGAGGCAGTGATTTGACTAGACCATGAGTTAAGAGTGCCTTTGCAAATACAGGGTTTAATTGTTTATATCTAAGACAGGATGGGCCTATTATAAGGGCTCCACCCCCTGCAAATCTCCCCTTGGGCTGTAACCCTGCAGGAGTCAGGAGGTAATTCTGCTACCCTGGAAAATATGAGAAAACCTATTGTAGCTGAAGCCCAGAATTGCAATGGGAGTCTGGTTGCAGATTTGGCTAGAATTTTGGCAAAGCCAGAAAGGCCTTGCAGAGAATGTTGCAAATTTTTAATTTTATCCTAAATGTAGTGGGAGGCCATTGAGGGTTTTAAGCTGGAGAGTCACTTGATCCGACTTATGTTTAAGAAGGATCACAGTGGTTCCTGTATAGAAATGGATTGTGATGGGCAAGGAGCTAACATCTGTTGAGTTTCCGTGTGTGTCTGTCTTTGAATATTATCTTTGCAGCAAGGAAGCAGAGGCCCTTTGAGATTACATAAATTGCTAGAGTAACTCAAAGAGCAGCAAGGAAATGAGTACAATTCTTCCTGTCATTCCGCAGTGAAGGCAGGGGCCTATTATACACCTAATAAAATCTCAGTGATGTGTCAGTCATAAAACGTTGTGGTTAAGTGACGGTCGTGTCGAGAATGCAGCAGTCAAGGAAGGGTTAATCCTATTTTTGCAGCAAGTAAGTTCATGTTCGTGGCTGCTCATCTGAGCAATACTGGGTATAGCCATGTATGATTGACGCTACTGTAGGATTTTGCTCTTGAAATCTCTCTTATCATTGTTAAATGTGCAGAAGACCTATTTTCGCTGTTTTGATCTTTTTGTCGTGTTGTTTTCCAGGAAATGGTTGCTAGGAGTGAAATCATTTTATTATTTAGAGATAAGTGGATCCTAGATACCTCATTCCCTTAAAAAGTGCAAAAAATATGGTAACTGACTCGAAAATTATTTTTGCGACACCAGTCCACCTGCTTTCTGTTTACCTGAGGTTAGCGCTCTTCTCTAACGACTCTCTGAAAGCACATGTTAAGGTTTGCAGTGGAACATTGTCCTGGAGACTCTGGAGGAGGGTGACTGTCAGGGCTCTTGAGAGCTGACAGCTGACTGGTGACCGTGAACACGTGTACTCTCTCTGACCACAGTCCCCTGCCGTGAGTGTGCATGCCAGCCAGATGCATGAATGCAAATTATCCTCGGATACAGTTGCCTTTTTAGTAGTCTGTGAATATCTGCCATTAAGGGAAAGCCCAGTGAGATCGGAAGTTTGCCTGTTGGGCTCCAGAGACACTATTCCACATTCTGGGACAGGCCCAGAGATTCTTGATGGTACTGGGCTCTCTGGCTCTATATCCCTTTGCCCTTTCTCCTAACATCCCTTAACATTATCTTTGATTATTAACCTAAAAGTGTAGACCCTTTATTGTTCTTGGAAAACTGCTCTGGCAGTTTTTCATCTAATAGCTGCATTTAAAGCATTCTTTAACCTTATTTGGTACATTTCCCATGTGTCGCTTGAAATTCCCGTGACATCTGTCAGAAAAAATAGACATTTCATCAGTAAGTGTCTAGTAACCTCCAGATAAAAGCCACAGTTCCGTGGAACCAATGATCAGAATCACAACTGGGACCCAGGTAGCACCTTCAAGGTAAATTAGACCGAGCTTCCATTTCATAGACTTGGAAACTGAGGCACTGATGGCTGGAGGCATTTACCTAGGTGAACGAGTCAGGTAACAGCCAGACTGGAACTAGACCTCCGGTCTCCTGACTTCCAGTTCAGAAAAGTTTTAGGGAACTATATACATATTATTAAACTTTTAAATAAGCAAAAAAGCTACCTCTTTGGAATGAAACTTAAAATTTATTATTCGATTTCTCACTACAAAAGGACATGATTTTTGTCTCGCCATTTGGGCAAATTCTAGCAAATGCACACAATTAAGGCATTTTTCTTAACCCAGTTCACAAATTCTGGAAGTAAAACTACTATCATCAAGGGGCCTAGGTCAGTCTCCAGAATCTCCATCTTTGTTCCCATCCTTTCTTCTTCCTCGTGGGTTCTTTCCAGGGTTTCTGCGATCTTAACATGGGCTGTGTGCTCATCAGCTCTTGGCCGCATGTCCTTCATTTCTGGGCCCCTCCCACCTTCAACGCCTCCTCTGCCCACACACATTTACCTATCTGGTGTATAACACCCCTTCATGATTCTTCTCAGGAGGATGCTGGCAGACTTCACGTGTTAATCAACACAAACGTCTCCTGGGTCTGTTTCTCACAGGATGTCAAGTTCTCACTATCTCTCTTGGATAAAGACATTATTTCTAGAAACCCCTGTTAAAATGCAGTCAACATTAGCTGGAAGTAAAATCCAGGAGGGCAGCACTCCCTGAGAGAATTCAAACTCAAGCCTGCCTCACTCCAAATTGTAAGCATTTTCGTCTGTATTGTGCCTCTCGGTGGACGTGTACTAGCGTCTGACGCTCAGTATCAGGTCTAACCAGTATCTGCCGACACCATGGATGCCTCTGGATACTTTTCTTTCTATCTAGCACATGTAGCTCAGTGACTGTATTGCTGTCAGATTACATAAAAGATGGATTGTCAAAACATCTTTTTCTTGACTCAAATTACATTTGCCAACTTCAGAGTTCATTGTGGAAATAACAGCTAATCAGAAATGGCATTCAGTAGAAAAAGCATAAAATGTGTTTAGTTGAATTCAATGATTCACATGTTTTGGGCTCACACTTTCAGGCAAACGACCATGTTATGGGACGGACGTTTTTGCGTGCTGTAAGGAGGGCTGCTCTCTCTAATCCAATTCTCCTTCTCCTACCTTTCTCTTATAGTAGATGGTCAGTCAGGATACAATGAGCTTTGCTGAGGTGGCAACCTCAAAATCACAGAAGCCTAAAATGATAAAGTTATCTCCGTACCCAGGAACCCAGGCAGAGAGAGTAGCCACTAGCTTTAGGTCCCGCTGGTAATAGCGGCAGGAGAGCGTAGACAATTGTGCATTGCCTTTTAAAGCTTATCATGACTTCTACCCACAATTTTTCATGGGTGCATTCAACCCCAAGGAAGGAAGAAGGAATACACAGTTGCACACAGGAGACTAGAAATATTTAGTGACTAATACATCTGATGACTCATAAATCCCTGAACCTGTATAAATCTGCTCTTCTGTTCTTGAAAGTGTCCTTGTCATCTTTATACACCTTAATTATACTTAGCAAACGTCACCCATTTTATAGTATTTCCTAATTTCTGTGTAGAATTCATTTCTACATCATTTTATCCATCAAATACACGTTCGTAACATCCAGAATGCTGCATTTTAATTAGGAGTTTATGTATCTGTGTCTTTTCCATCTCTTAAAATCTAAACATTGTATCATTTATACATAATTTAGGTCTTACCATGATGATTGGTACCGATGGACAAACAATATGTTTATGAAGTCTTTCCATAATTTGAAATTTTAAAAATTTTCCTCTTCCTTATGAGATACAATAGTGAAGAAATTTACTCAATATTCAAATAAAATTGTGAAAGGTTCATTTATTTTAATAATTTGTTTTATTTTTTTCAGACACTTAAACTCCTCAGGGGCACCTCACAGCATGTGCCTTCTGCCCTGTGTTATAATTAAGAGCTTAAATTATGGTTACTTTTCATATTCAAAATGATGGAAGACGTGTCAAAAGCTAACACAGCCTATGATTCATATGATAACATTTGAAACATTTTGAATTTTTGGCTTCATGAGCACTATATTTGCACTGAATTTTTGGACCTCATATAAACATCATATATTTATATTGCCTAATGAATCACGTGGTCAAAATGTAGACTAGATTATGTGACTCTGATTTTAAAAAGCAAAACAGAACCCCAGTTGCTTCTCATAGTCTTTCAGTTAAACACCAAGCTCCTTACTCTGGTCTACAAGGCCCGTGTGAGCCACGCTGTGCTACTTTTCCAGCCTCAATTCCCCCAGTCCCACCCCTACTTAAGCACTCCTTCCCTTCTCACCCACTAAGGCCCCACCAGGGGCACCTCACAGCGCATGCCTTCTGCCCATCAGTGCCACAGCTGCAAATTGTAGAAGACTCTGTATTTGACCTCAAAACTTATAATGATGTTAATATTTCTACACACTTACCAAGTTAGTAAACTCCAAGTGTCTCTTATAGCCTAGGTACAATTCAAGGCTCAAAAAACAGAAAATGAATAAAAGAATATAAGAGCCTCATCATTCCCTAACTTATTACATCTGGTCTGCTTTACTTAAGTTATGCACTGAGTCCCACACTTGGGGAATTACTCCTAAATAATAATTTTTCAGAGCCCTTGAGTGTTTTTCCACCTGTAAACATGTCTTCTTAGGCATTTCTCTAATGGAGAAATGAGGGCAAGGGCCATAACTGGTAGAGGGTGTATCTTCACCAAGTCTATTATTAATTAGCCCTGTGATCTTATTAACTTGCAATTTCTCTAGCCATAAAACTTAGCAATTGACACCTGGTATATTACAAAGATAAATAGCTTCTTTCACCTCTAAGGAAGAAAGGACTTTTTAGTCCATACTCTTATATTAGTGAAGAAATCACTTTTATGTTTATGTTTGAGATAGCCAAGAATCAAATAGTTTTCTCTATAAGGTTTTCCTTCGAGGGGGGGTGCTGGAGATCGAACTCAAGGCTTTGTGCTTGCTAGGCAAGCGCTTGACTGCTGAGCTAAATCCCCAATCCCAATTTTCATTTAAATATAAATCATTCCTATATCTTTTACAAAACCTTTATTTCAAGGACAGTGTCTGTGGATTGAAAAATATTTATAAGGTAGTTCTTTGCTCACTACTTATATCACCCAGTATTGGTTAGGAAAATTAAATAAAGTTTTAAAGGAGTCATTAAAAATTTAATGTTTGATTTGTAGTGTTTTCTATACCTATAATAATAGAGCTGTCATGGCTTTCAACATTGAAATAAAACTTTTCTTATATTGTAAAAAATTTCACAGAGCAAAAGAGAGAATATAACAAAACATATTTCCCATATTTGTTTCAGATTTTTAAAATAGCTGTTTTAAGAGATCAGTCAGGGGTTGGGGATTTAGCTCAGTGGTAGAGCACTAGCCTAGCAAGCGCTAGGCACTGAGTTCAATCCCCTGCACCTCACCCCACCCCCCAAAAAGAAATTGGTCATTACTGATACAGTTGGAACCCCCTGAACACAGCTCTTCAATCTCATTCCTGATTGTATGTACCTGGGGACAGCAGTCGCTATAATGAATTTGATGTTTATTTCTCCTATGCATGTTTCACATTTTTAAACCACAGATGTATAAACCTATAAGTAATAAATTGTCTGCATGTTTTAAAATCTTATAATCATGGTATTATTTACATCCATCTGTAACTTGTT
This sequence comes from Hystrix cristata, assembly GCA_004026905.1. Lineage (NCBI taxonomy): Eukaryota > Metazoa > Chordata > Mammalia > Rodentia > Hystricidae > Hystrix > Hystrix cristata. Next base: position 70,570 of record PVJO010006733.1, read on the forward strand.
TTGTTTTTCCTCAACATTGTTTTTGTAACTTACCCATTTTAATATGTGAAACTAGGATTCATTAATTTTAAATAATGTGTGTTATTCCGTCCTGTGAAAATCATTTGTTACTTTAATCCATCTTCCACAAACCAACATTTCAATTGTTTATACAGAGATTTTTTTTTAAATATATTGCCGTGTTTGTTGTACTATCCAGGGTGCCTATGAATCAGGTTGCATCTCTGAACAGAACCAGATGGTATTGTCTCTAGAAGAAGCAGCTCAGCCACAAATCAACACGTGTACTTTGTAGAGTTGCTTCTGCGTCTTCTAATTGGACAGAGGGCATCAAATGCTTATTGTAAATGTCAGATGCCTGGAAAACGAAGACACAGTTTGAAGGAGTCAGTGCTTTTCACAGGACCAATAATGATTTTTTTTTTTACCGCGGTACATCCAAATGCATTGTGAACTCTGAATTTTTTATTTAGCTCCACAAACGATTTCTGTGGAGTTCAGTAATTGGTTTCCGAATTGGCAAAATGATCTTATCATGGGATGAGGATAAATAGATAAAAGTTCTAGCTCATTTTTCTCTTTCAGGGATTAGACAGATTTCAGAGATTGAACTAACAGTAGATTTCATAGCCCACAACCAAGCATAACATAATAAATATGGGGCTCATACTTCAAACCACTGTTAATTTTTTACACGTAAAAATGCATACACATATTGAAATATCAGTCAAAACACGTATGACTTGAACTTTGGTTTTAATCATCCCTGAAAAAAACTTTATTCTGACAGGTCGTCTCACTGTCCACTCAGTGACTCTCAGTTTCACTGCTTTATAGGTCGATGGCCTGTTTTGTTTTGTCTTATTTTGTTATGTTTTGTTTTTATTAGTATGTGTTTACAATACACGATGATTATATTCTTTGTGTGTAGTTAGTACATGTACCTGACGCATTTTAGTTCTTTTTATGTCCCCTTTTCTTCGCCCCTCCCTCCATCTCTTGGTCCCCTTCCCATTTAAGAAAGACCTTTTAGCGCTCTCAAAAGTTCATCATCACCCATACTGATCTCCTGGCTGTCAATTATTTCTCATTCAAGTTAGTAATCTATGGTCAGTTTAAGCTAAATCATTTAGGGTAATAACTCTCAAATCTAAATGACTTATGGTAACTTCTCTTCATGATATGTGTCAGTCACAGCCATCTTCAGTTTTGTTCCATCTCTTGGATCCCAGAAAAACAAACGCCACCCGACTGCCCCAACGCGCCATTCTTGTTCCAAAAGGAAAAGAGAAAGGACAGAAGCAGATGATGACTCAGGGTTTCCATTCTGCAGCGGCGTATGACTTCCTCTCACATTTCATTGAACGAATCGGAGTGGAGCCTGCCGCTTAACAAGGTGTAGAGGTAACATCCTGGCCGTGGAGAGGCGGAAATGTGCAGGAACGATAAGGTTACTTTTTTCTCACACAAGCATTCTTGAGCTACCTTTTGGACTGTTTACAAAGTCAACTTTATTTTTTTAGGTTTGCTGAAGTATCTGTAAGAACTCTTCCTTATTTCTGGGATGCAGTTTAGTTGATTTAATTTTCTTACAAATCCACAGAAAAATAATAATTAAAATCATTTCAAAAATTAATGAACATTTGGAAGTCCCATGATTATAATTGTGGTCTAAGTGTAAACAATATAAACTTATAAACTCAACTAATTGAAATCTTTACCATGCACTCTTAATGAAAGAAAATAACTGATTCCTACCCTATGCCCTGTCCAGCCTGATTCAGAGCCCTCAAAAGGGGTTTCATACAGTATTTTAGGGCTAAACATTCCAATATGCTGCTCAGATGACGAAAACCTTGTCATTTTTGTGTGATGTCATAAGAAAGGTTGAATTTCACTTGCATAGATGTTAGATTGGAGAAAGCTAATGAAAAGGCTAAAATTACTGATTTTTAAATTTAATTGCTCTCCGCTAGGATGTTTATATATGATGTGTACACACAAGGCCTGCTCTTGCCCCTCCCCCCGAGTCTTCAGTCTTTAAAGTATTTTTATTTTTATTTATTTATTCATTTCCTATTAGGACATGCTTTTGGTACATAATGTCTACATTCCTTGTGTGGATCTGGCACATGTACACAACATACCTTAATTCCTTTGCTCAGCCTCTTTCCCTCCCTCGCCTCCCTTCTCCCTCCATCTCTTGATCCCCTTCCCATTTAAGAAAGATCTCTCTACTTGCTATTATCTTTTATTTTGCTCTTTATTTATAATTTGGGTTTCTCATATAGGAGAAACCATATGCTATTTAAGCTTGTGTGTCTGATTTACTTCATTTAACATTATGGTTTTAAAGTTCATCCATTTTCCTACAAATGACTCAAGTTTATCTTTCTTATGGCAGCATAGCACTCCATTGTATATAAATATCACATTTTCTTTATCCATTCATCTGTTGATGGACTTATAGGCCACTTCCAAGATTTAGTTATTATAAATCATGTTGCTATATACATGGGCGTGCATGTATCACTGTAATATGATGTCTTTAGCTATTTTGGGGAAGATACTTGGAAGGGGAATAGCTAGGTCTAATAGAATTTCTGAGTTTTAGTTTTTTGAGGAATCTCCATTCTGATATGCATAGTAGTTGGACTAGTTTACATTCCCACCAACTATGTGGAAGAATTCATTTTCCCCCACATTCCCACCAGCATTTGTTATTATTCGATTTCTCAATGATGGCTGTTCTTTCCAAGTAAGATGGAATCTCAGTGTTTTGATTTGTGTATCTCAAACAGTCCGCATTGTTGAGCATTTCTTCATGTATTTATTAGCGGTTTGTACTTGTTCTTCTGTGAAATGTCTATTCATTTCAGTTGCCCATTTTTTTGTTTTGATGGGGGTATGATTTTTTTTAGTTCTTTATATATTCTTTATATATTTTTTGAGTTCTTTATATATTATATATTCTTTATATATTTTGAGTTCTTCATTTATTCAAGTTTTTCATATATTTTTTGAGTTCTTATATATTAGTCCTATGTCTGAGGAATAGCTGGTAAAAATATTTTTCCATTCTATACGTTTTCTTTTCCCTCTGTTGGTTATTCCTTTTGCTGTGCAGAAGCTTTTTAATTTGATATGATCCCATTTGTTGATTCTTGGTACTATTTCCTGTGCAGTTGGAGTTCTATTCAGAAAGTCTGTGCCTATGCCTACGACTTCAAGAGTTTTAACTATTTTATCTTCCAGTAGGTCAAGTGTTTCTGTTTTAACATTTAATTCTTTGCTCCATTTTGATTTTAGTTTAGTACATGGTGAGAGATATGAGTCTAGATTCAATCTTCTTCATGTGGATATACAGTTTTCCCAAAACCATTTATTAAAGAGGCTACCTGTCCTTCAGTGTAGATTTTCAGCCCCTTTATAAAAAACCAGGTAGTTGAATGTGTTTGGAGGTTTTCTAAATCCTCTGTTCTGTTGCATTGATCTTCATGTCTGTTTTTGTTGTAGCTTTGTAATATAACTTCAAGTCTGGATTGTGATCTCTCCTGCTTTGCTCTTATTACCGAAGATTGCTTTTCCTATTCTGGTTCTCTTCTAGTTACACGTACATTTTAGGATTGTTTTCTCCAGTTCTGTGAGGGATGCTATTGGTAGTTTGACAGGGACTCCATATCAATTAAATCTGCATATCAATTTTGGATGTATGGACATTTTGACTATATTGGTTCTGCCTACTCAGAAACAAGAGATAGCTACCCATTTTCTGATGCCTCTTCAATTTCCTTTTTCAGAGTACTGTAGTTTTCGTTGTAGAAGTCTTTTACTTGCTTAGGTAGGTTAATCCCTAAGTATTTAATTTTTCTTGGTGCTATTGTGAATGGTATTTTTTCCTTGGTGGGTTCATTACTCATGTAAAGGAATGCTATTGATTTTTGTGTGTTGATTTTGTATACTGCTACATTAATGAGTTTGGTTGTTAATTATAAGAGTCTTGGTGGATTTTTCTGGGTCCTTTGTGTAGAGAATCATGTCATCTGCAAATAATGATAATTTCACTTCTTCTTTTCCTACACATATCCCTTTCATTTCTGTTTTTTCTTGCCTAATTGTTCTTGCTAATGTTTTGAGGAAACAGGAATGGTGATGGTGGATATCCTTGTTTTGATCTTGATTTTAAAGTTAATATTTCAGTTTTTCTCCACTTAATATGATGTTGGCAGTAAATTTGTCATAAATGGCTTTTATCAGATTGAAATAAGGTTCTCCTGTACCTATTTTCTTCAGTGGATTTATCGTGAAGGGATGCTGGGTTTTGTCTAAAGCTTTTTCTGTGTCTATTGAGCTACTCTTGTGATTTTTGTCCTTTTTCTGTTTATATTGATTGGCATTTATTAAATCATCATGCATCCCTTGGATGAAGCCTATCTGGTAATGACGTATGACCTTTTTGATGATTTGTTGCATTCTGCTTGCTAGTATCTTGTTGGGGATTTTTACATGTATGTCAGTAAAGCAATTGGTCTGTATTTCTCTTTTTTGGTTGGATCCTTATCTAGTTTTGGAATCGAGGTAACAGTAGCTTTCGGGAACGAGTACTTATTTCCTTTCAATTTCATTGAAGAGTTGGAGGAGTATTGGTTTTAGATCTTCCCTGAAGGTTTTGTAAAATTCAGCGGTGAATCCATCCAGATCTGGGCTTTTCTTTGTAGCTTTTTTATTACTGCTTCAATTTCATTGCCTGACATTCAATAATTCAGAGATTTTTAATCTCCACGATTCAGTTTTGGTAATTTGTATATATCTAGGAGTCTATCCATTTCTTTCGAACTCTCCAATTTACTGGCATACAGGTTTGTGAAGCAGTTGTTAATAATCATTTTGATTTTGGCAGCGTCCTTTGTGATTCTGCATTTTCATTCCTTATTGCATTGATTTGAGTCTTTTCTCTCCTGGTTTTGGTTACATTGGCTAAGTGTCTATTTTTGTTTCTTCTGTTGAAAAACTAACTCTTCAGTTCATCCACTCTGTATTTTTTGTCTCAGTTTCATTGGTTTGTGCTCTAATAGTTACAATTTCTTTCCTTGTACTAGCTTTGGGTTTGGATTGAGCTTGTTTTTCTAGGATCCTGAGGTGCTGTAAGGTTTTTTTTTATTTTGCCTCACTCTGTCTTTATAACGTGGGCATTCATAGCTATAAACATCCCTTTTGGGATTGCTTTCATTGTGTCCCATGTTCTGGTATGTTTTATCAGAATTATGGTTTAGTTCTAGAAACTTTTATTTTTTTATTGATTTCTTCTTTAACCAACTATTTAAGTTTGTATTGTTTGTTTTCCATGCATCTACATAATTTCTGTGCTTTCTTTTGTCATTGATTTCTAGCTTCATTGCACCATGATCTGATAACATGCAAGCCATAATTTCAATTTTTACATATTTATTTAAACTTGCTTTATTGGCTAATATTTTGTAGAAAGTTCCATATGCTGCTGAGAGGAATGTGTATTCTGTTGTTGGGTGGATCAGTCTGTTGATATCTATTGAGTCCATTTGTTCAAAGGTTTTGTTCGACTCTGCTATTTCTTTGTTGATTTTTTTGTCTAGTTGATCTGTCTCTTTGTGATCATGGGCTACTGAGATCTTCCACTGTAATTGTGTTTATGTTTATCTGGTCTTTATGTCCAGTAGTACTAGTTTTATGAAGTTGGGTTGCCATTTTTGGTGCATATGTATTAATAATTGTTATCACTTCCTGTTGGATTATTCCTTTAACAATATGTAGTGACATTTTTGGCCTTTTTTGATCAATTTTGGCTTGAAGTCCATTTTGTCTGAATGTAGGGTAGCTACACCTGCTTTTTTTGTGTGTGTAGGAGGGAAGTTTCCTGGTGGAATTCCTATGGATATTGTTTTCCATCCTTTGATTTTTATTCCATGAGTTTCTTTTTGGGTTAAATGTGGTTTTTGTGTACAGCATACAGTTGGGTTTTGTTACTTGGTCCATGTATCTGTTGACTAGGGAATTGAGACCATTCACCTTTTAGAGTTATTACATTAGGTTTTGATGTATTTCTGTCATTGCCATATTTTTCTGTTGCTGATTCCCTCCCTCTCCCTCTTATTCAACTGTTATTTATCTGGTATATTCATTTTATTAGATCTTTTGTCATTGTTAACTTCATTATCTCTTTCCAGGATATGCTTCAGAATTTTTTGGAGTGCTGGTTTGATGCTCATGAATTTCTTAGATGCTCTTTATCATGAAAATATCTTATTTCTTCATCAATTTTTCAAGATGATTTTGCAGGCTATATCAGCCTGTGTTGGAAATTGTTTTCTTTTAGGACTTGAAACGCCTCACTCCAAGCTCTCCAGGCCTTTAAGGTTTATGTTGAGAAGTCTTGTGGAATCCTAATGGGTTTACTTTCATAAGTGATTTGTTGCTTATCTTCAACTGCTTTTAAGATTCTGTTCTTATATTGGATTCTCAGGATTTTGACTATATGTGTTGTGAGGAAGTTCTTTTCAGATCCTGTTTATTTGGGGTTCTATATGCCTCACTCATCTGTATGTTAAATTCTTTTCCCTTATTTGGAAAGTTTTCTGCTATTATTTCAGTAAACAGGATTTTTATGCCATTTGTGCTGTCTTTCAATTTTTATTAATTTCAATAAATTAATTATACAGATGACACTCCTTGTTTAACAACCGAGTTCCACCTCTGTGGTAAATAGCTTGGGGAATAGAAAGACACATGAAATATGCAGTAAAGAAGCTTACTAGCCAGAAGTGTAAGACAAAAATTAAACCCATAAAACAATCACAGAGCCAAGAATAACAGTGACAATTAATTGTTCAATTGTTTCCTGTGGTTTGGAAGTGTAAATATAACCCTTGAGAAAATATGTGCACCCGTGATATGAGACATTTCTTTTTGGCGGGGAGGTGCTGGGGATTGAACTCAGGGCCTTGTGCTTGCTAGGCAAGTGCTCTACCACTGAGCTAGATCCCCAACCCCATATGAGACATTTCTACATATCAAAAAGTTTCAAAGATAACATCACTTGTGAAAAGCTCATTTATATCTGAGAATTTATTTAACCACAAATGAATTGGTTTTATTACCACCTGAGGAACTGTTCAATCTCACTATCCAAAAATGTCAGGTGGCCAAAATATGTCAACTAGCTTATTTTTCCCCAGTATCAGACATTATAGAAATAATAGTACTCGAATACATTTGTCTTTTCATGAATTCTGTTTGTTTGCACAATGTGCTTAGCAAATGTGCCTGAAACATGATAGGCTATAGGCAGTCCTCACTTTAAGACTGAGTTCCATTTCTGTGACTAGGTCATTAAATGAATTTGTCACTAAATGAGGAATGATATATAGTATGTACATTACAATACTCAAAACAAAGAAATGGTCAAAGGAAACTCAAACTTGATGACTTTGCTTTTATTTGCCTAACTCTTACATGCAGTTCTGTAATGTATAACAGAACATAAAACTACAGTACCGAACTGTGTAATCCACAAAACATACTGTATGAACAAGGTGTACTGTACAAAAAAAGATATTGAGGCTCTATAAACAAGATGTACAGAAGTGTACAAAAAAAAAGACAGGGTTATAAGTCAGCATGGTGAGTCATAAGTCTGAACAATGGTCCTTGATCATAAACCCAAACAGTCATCGAACAGTAGGTCCTTAAACGAGGAATGCCTGTGTGAGCCCTATTAGAGTCATCTAGGAAATGTGCATACGTCTTTCATTTTTATGTTGTGATTTTCAAGGTATCGACCATTAATCAGTCACCAAGAAGAGCTGCGTCCTCTAGTTCTGATGCTCTGTACTCACACTGGTCATTTCTGCTGCCCATATTTTTGATAGAATTTTTAAACTCTTTGATTTCTGCTTGGAGCCTTTTAATGGACTATAGTACTTTTCTGTGCTGGTTCTGCATGGATTGCATCATTTTGCTTAGCTCTTCTACCTTCTTATTAGTGCCTTCTGTAGACTCACCAATTGTGTTGTTTTATTTGGCCCAATATCTTATTAGGTACATCTTCTGTGAGTCTGCCAAATGCGCTATCGATTTGTTCCGCTAGCTCCCCTGATATCATTTTGAATAATCCAGGTGTTTGACTTTTGGTTTCTTCCCTTCAATGCCCCACAGATCAGCTTTGGGGGAGTTGGGAGTTTTTGGAGGCATTTTTCTGGCTTATATTCTCATGTTTCTATTTTTTTGTTTGTTTTTATATTGAGGCTTGTGGGCTGATTGTAATGGAAAGTATTGTTTCTACTATGGCAACCTCTTTAGTTGATATCTACTTTTCAGTAGTGTCCTCTGGGCATAGCTACCTACTGGCCTTTGCCTTGGTCCCAGATTCCAACCACCTCTGTTTATTTGGGATAGAAGGGTGCAGCATATTTGTCTCAGTATTCAGTTCTCCAGGAATGGGCCACAGTATTGTTAATGACTGGAAGGCAATTCAGATATTGGCATTCCAAGAGAACTAATTAATAGCAACAGTTATGTCACCTTGGCTATAGTAATTAAATCAGCATCAATTATAGCATCAAATACAAACAGTATTGAGAATTCCAAAGGACAAATAATGTACCACTCTTTTTTTTTTTACCACTCTTAAACATAGAAAAGAGATCTATAACTCTAGTATGAACACTAAAACAAGCCAGATATTGACCTACTATTGACTCCGAGTAAATATCTACTAAATGGAACAACTGTATCTCTACTCACAATAGAACAGTATTCAACAGCAATAAAGTAAAGTTAACTAGCCATCTAGGGAGTCATAAAGCTAAGTAGTTATACTAGTAAAAGTAGAGAGGCTGGGGAACTGGAGAATAAAAATTTGAGAAAAGCAAAATTTGAGAAATTAATCAATGGGACATGAGAATGAGAAGAGAAAGTTGAGATGGCGGTCCTATTGAGGAGTAAAAGGAAATTAGTAGTTTAGAGAACAGTCACAGGAAAGAACAAATGAGAAAAAGAAGAAAAAAGATAAACAGAGCAGAATATAGGAAAGAAAAGAAAGATAAGAAGGGAGAAAAAATTTGAAAGGGGAGAAAAGAAAAGGAGAGAAAAGAAACTAAGAGGGGAAAAGGGCGATTGAACAACTCTGAGCCCCCCAAAAAACCCAATGAAAGAAAGCTAAAAAACATTTAAAAATAGAAAATTTTTTCTAAAAAGATTGAGTCAAAGAAAAAATTCTTATTTTTGAATGAGTGGTTTCTTTCCAAGTCCTGAAGTCTTGGGATCCATCCAATCATGATTTTCTCCAGCCAGCTTTAGGGCCTATGGGGTTTTTGAGGTGCCCTCCCTGCACAGAGGCCTCTCTGTCTGTCCGACTGTGGTTACTGTCCAAGCCAGGGCATGCCCTTGCTCCTCTGGGTAAATGGGAAACATGATCAGCACTCTGGCCTCTGCTGGATGTAGGCCGCAGGGGCGGGGGTTCAAGCGGACTGCTGGACTTAATGCCCACATTCATGGGGCCTAGTTGTTCCCTTTTCTACCTAGGAATCATCTGTTTGGTTAGTCCTTGCCTTCGCTAGCCTGGGCCAAGCGGAAGCAAAAGGTAGAGCAAGCTTTGAGTTGGTGGATGGTCTTACCCTAGCGTGGGGGGTGTGGTCACAGTTGTCCCGCGTGGGTCTGCCTGCCTGCCTTGGGGGACGGGCACAGTGGGTGCAGTATAGGCCTGTCTGCTGAGGTCCTTGCATACATGGCGGGGGAGGGAGGGGGGAGGCTGGTCTGGTGTAGGCCTCCCTCCTCACACTGGAGAAGGGGGCCTAGCGGGACATACTGGCTTGCTTCAGGGGCAGGGGCAGAGTACTTAAAGTTATTTTAAATAGCTGGTGCCTTGGGCACTGTCTTTGCCACAGTTCCTATTTTATGAAACTTTGGAAATCATCGGTTCGTTTTCTAAAAATGAAGCAAATTATCTCACTTTGGGTTGCTAGCTACTCTTTATACAGTTGTTTTTTGAGACAGGGTTTTGCTTCGTAGTTCAGGCTGGCCTTGAACTCGTGGTAATCCTCCTGCCTCAGCCTCCAGAGTGCTGGGATTAGAGCCGTGCACCACCAAGCCCCGCCTTCACCTGGTTTTTGATGATGGGATGGTTTAAAACAATTCCCAGTTTAGCGTTTCAATAATGGTCATAACTGTTGTTAGTTGTATTGACAAGATTTATTCGCCCATGAGATAATAGTGATAATAGCTAATGTACTACCAACATTGTTTTAAGTGCTCACATGTGTCAATCATTTAATCCTTAAAACAACCTTATGAAATAGGTACCCATATTACCCCATTTTCTAGGTGACTGATACATATAATTTTTTTTTTTTTGAGACAGGTTTTCAATATGTCCTTCAGGCCAACTTGAACGCATGGCGATCCTCCTGCCTCAGCCTCCTAGTACTGACTGGGATTACAGGCACGTGCCACTGTGCCTAGCTACGAGTGATTTATATACAATACTTGCTTAACATAAATCTGTATTCAGCATTGGAAACATAAGTCATGTTTTGCAGGCTTTATCAGCAAGGCCCAAGTTAGCTAGTTAAAAGCAGGAAATGATCAGAAGAAAGGGAAGTAGTAGCAGCTTTTTAAGAGGTTTCTTGAATCTTCCATTCTCCAAATAGATGAATTTCAAAAAAAAAAAATAAAGGCTCAGGGAACTCTTTTAGGCCTTTAGTCAAAGGAGAACTACCTTCTGTTACCTGTAAATCAACAAATAATCTCCAGTTTTTGTGAAGAGCAAGATCTGAAATGTATGTAGGGGTTATGTTATAATCTTGAAACATTAGCCTTTTGTAATCTCCACAGGAATGCAGAAGCTGAAGAACCATTCTTGGAGTAAGAAACAAAATGTACAAATTCTAATTTTGCCTTTTGAAGCTTGATTACTTCACACTAGCTATGGGGCCAGGATAACAGCCTGCAGTAGTAGCAAACAGGAAATCTAAGCAGCTCAGAGAACCCAGACACGTGTTAATCTGGAAAGCCTTATCCTCTTGTAGTATCCTGGGGGATTACTGTACATGTAAAAGATGTTTTGAGAGTGATAGTTTCTTTCATATAATATGATTAAATTTAACATATTTGAATTCAGGTTCATAGTACCAAAGTTGTACAATTAAAACATCATTAAAGATAAAAGTTATATAAGATACAGAAGAATCAAATGAAAGGTTTGAGTCACACTTTTTATTCTAGGTATAATAGTTTTAATTTGCTGTCTATAACCTTTTCACTAGCCTTCTCAAAAAAGGGGTTAAATATCAGTAGACTCTTAGTTCCTCTAAATGCTAAGAGTAGTAACATCAGTCCTTTTACACCCGTTTATCTTGGAAAGTAGAAACTAGAAAGTAATCTCTTATTACTGTTTCCTTTCTAAATCTGTTAAGTGTACTACAAGGCACTTAAACAGCAGAAGAATTTTACAGGAAAATTAGAAATTAAGAAAACTGGGAGGAAAACCATAAGTAGATTATTAGCAGTTTGGATGTGGTTGAGAAAGCAGAGATCAAAATAACTAGCTGTATCTAAGAGACTGAACAACATTAAATTTTGTAAGTCATCGATAAGTCAGACTGAAAAGGTCTCACAGTACATTAGTATTTGTTGCCTTCCTTCCAAAACTTGTTTTCCTGAAGGTATCATTACTTTGATTCAGTATTTTTGTAACATTAAGTAGTAATAAAAGCCACTCAAGAACGATGATTAAGTGCTTTACACATGATGACTCTCTCCATGTTCTTCCGGTTAAAGGACAGAGAAAAAACAATTTAAACATGGTAAGGCATGGCATGCCAAAGGTCACATAACCAGTAGGTACAGCCGAATTCCCTAAATACTAATGTACAGTATTTTAAAATCCATTAGCTTTCTAAATCTTGTGATAAATCAGTGACTCATCTGCCACACAACCTTCCAGTTTCATAAAAGTCACCTTATTAACCTTTGTGGATGTATGTGTTTAAGCCTAATTATTTCAGGAAATCACCTGAAAACATTTTCATGTTGGAGTTCAGGGAATAACTCAAGAGTTTACAGGATCCTTGGCTTTCTTTCCACTGGTGCAAAACAATGAATGGATAAAGTGATACCAGGCTGAAAGGATTTAGACAATCCTCTGATGCTTCTATTTTAAAACAACGAAGCAGCTTTTAAATCAGAAAAGCACCTACAACTTTGCTTTCAAGCAAACTTGCATTAATGGAGTCACTGCTGTTCAAAAATATTTCCGAAGCATTGGTGTATATTTAAAAAATATTAAAGAGACACGTAAAGGATAGACAATAGGAATTGGGCGATATTGTACACCTTTCGCAAATGGGAAAGAGATCTAGAGACGGAAGGAGGGGGAAGGGGAAGTAAAAAGAATTACGATTTGTTACGTACGTATACCAATTCTCCATAATGCGCGTAATTACTATATACTACAAACCCGTACTACTAAAGAAAAAAAAAAATTTAAGAAAGCCGGGTTTTTTTCCCCTCGATTTCTTCTCTCTTTTCACTCTCCCCAAACTCCAACCCTCTAAATGGCTTAAGTCGCATAGCTGAAAGGATTTTGCTCATTTTTTCCGAACACTTCACATCTGGGCAGCAGCCAGCCGTGGAAAGTTTCAAGCACATTTAGGACTGGGACGAAGCCGGTCCCAGGCCGCCTCGGGGACCAGCTGCGAGCCGGGACCTCGGGCCCACGACGGGGCACGACGGGCCGCGACGGGCCGCGACGGGCTGCGACGCGCCCGCACCTCCCCGCGCCCACCGCCGTCTCCGGCCGCAGGGGCTCGCGTCCGCGCGCGCCCCACCTTTCTCGGGGCCTTAGATCCCGAGGGGACCCTCCCGCTTCCCACACGGCGAGAACCTCTGCGCCCGGGTCCTCGGCCAGCACAGCGCCGGGCGGAGACAGGGAAGGAGGCTCTGGCCACGCTCCCCGGTTCCGCACGTCACAGCGACTCTGCTAGCCGCCGCCCGCCCGAGCCCCGGGCGCGGAGGGACGTTTGGCTGCTTTCTTAGCCAATCAGAAGCCAGGCGGCGGGTCTGAGCCAATCGGAGCGGGCGGAGGGGCGGGCCGCCAGCCTGTGCCCGCCCCGAGGGTGAGCGCGGAATGTCTCCAGCCCGCCCCTGCGCTCGGCCTCAGTGCGGAGCCGTCCGCGGTCGGCGTGAGGAGCTGCCAACGGCGGCGGCGGCGGCGGCCCGGGGGCAGCGGCGGGCGTCGTAGCCGGAACCACCTCGCGTCACCGTCTCCTCTCCGGGGCTCTCGCCGCCCCACCGGAGCCCGCGTCCCGGAGCCAAGCGGCGCGTGCGCCCGAGCATCCTCCGACCCGGCGCGCGGCCTGGGCGGCATGATGCGGCTGCGGGGCTCGGCGATGCTGCGCGACCTGCTCCTGCGGCCGCCCGTCGCCGTCGGCGCGGCCCTGCGGCGCGCGCGGCCCCTCGTCACGCTGTGCCGGCGCCCCCGGCTCGGGGCCCGGCCAGCTGCCGGCCCGGCGGCCGCGCGGCTGCACCCGTGGTGGGGCGGGGGCGGGGGCGGGGGCGGCGGGCGGCCGGCGGGGCCGCGCGCGGGGGCCCTGTCCAGCTCGCCTTCGGAGATCCTGCAGGAGCTGGGCAAGGGGGGCGCCCAGCCGCAGTCCGGGGCGTCGCCGCCCGCCGCGCCGCAGGCGCCCGGCCCCAAGGACGGCCCCGGGGAGACCGACGCGCTGGGCCACGGCGAGGGCAAGGAGCTGGTGGCCGCCGGCGACAAGTGAGTGTCCGCGGGCCCGGGGCGGTGGTGGGGGCGGGAGGGAGCGGAGGCTGCGAGCTAGAAAGAAAGAGATGCCGGGCGGCCTGCGTCGCCGCGCCGTGTGATCAGGCCCCGCCCGCGCCGCGCCGCGCCTGCGCCCGCTTCCCTCCCCGCCGCGCGCGGGGCGCAGGGTGGGGCGCCGGGGGACCCCCGGACCCGCCCCTGCCGTCCCCGACCCCCGCGCGAGAGCCCGTCATCTGTCCGCGGCCGCTGCTCCCTCCGTGGGCGATGCCGCCCGCACGTCTCCAGCGGGTGACATTTGGAGTCTGGCGTGGAGCTGAGCCTGTACCCTTCGTGACTTGTCGCTTTTCCAGGCACCAGTTTCCGCCCTGCCTGCCCCGCTCGGTCCTGCCACCCTCTCGCTGAAAGCCAGATGTGGCAGGGTGTTCTTAGGTCTTCCAGGCCGGCTCCTCCGGGCGCTTATAGAGCCATCTGGGCCGCCGGAAATAGAGTTTCAGAAACGAGATTAAGAGGGATAGGGGTCATGTGGCCCCGAAGATGAGGCACGCAGCGCCGAGCACCTGCGCTGCGGGCTGGGCCTGCCTGATGTCACAGGGACATATGTTTTAAAAATAAAAGTCAAGGAGCAATTCACTTTTGAATTCTCCCTAGCCGTCTGCAGTAGCTTTCTGTCATCTTTCTCTCCTTACCCATCTTCAAATAAATTGTCTTATTTAAAAAAATAAATGAACGTTAAATAGCCGTGATGAAACGTGACACACAACCCTTAAAAAATCTGAGTTTCGTAGGCTTTTGGACTTGTGATAGAATGTTGACTCATCTTGTATGTGTATAGCACAGTAATCAGTTCGGTCTCAAAATTGATTTTTCTTAGACAAAAAGTGTTAGTTTCCTCAGTATTTTTGCCATGAACGCAAACCTTTTTTACCCACTCGGGGTAAACATTTACTGGTCTGTTTTTTTTATGTCCTACTTATTTTTCTGATTTAATATCGACACAGTGTAACCTGTTTTTGCCTCCTTTTTACTTCTATTACCATGTCCAGCCCTGGGGTGCTTTAAACTGAAAGTGCGAGTTTTATAATTTCAATCTCAGGCCTGCTTGATGTTTCCTGTAATTGAAGTTGAGGCCTTCCTAACACATTCCTAAAGTTGTTTTCCCACACTGAAGAATGTCATTTAAAAAACAAAAATCAGTTGGTAATGGGCAAAATTTTTGGTATTCTGTGATAATGGTTTAGGCTGCAAATTAGTCTTATATGAGCATCTTATTTATTTACTGGGTTAGATGGCTCAAATCCCTTCAAGTCTTTGTAAAAAACCTAGACTTTTGTTAAATTTATGCCTCTTTCTAATGTTTTGGAGACTACAGTTTATGCTTAATTTCACCTGGGACTCATTTTTATTTTAAAATCATCTGGTTTATCAAGCATGTAATGAGTTTCAATATATGTGCCCAGAATTAACAGAAATGCAGAAACGCAGTTACAACCACCTACAGTAGAAATGCTTAAATGCTATAGGGTGGGAACCACTTTCTATTAAAAATATGTGTTTTTCAGTGTCTCTCCTGTGGCTCAAGGGCCTTCCCCCCTTTTGTCAGATAGGAAATTGAAATTCTTTTGTGATTTGTTGCCAGAAGTTTCTGGTTTTGTTGCCTTCTTTAGTTATCTCATGGCAGCAACTTGGAAACACTATTTTTGGCCAGTGTCTCATCTTATTCTCCCTTGTGTGCCCCCCCAAAAAAACTCCAAAAACAGTCTGGGATGCAATTCTAAAGCTCAGATGCCCCAGTTTAAATGCCATTAAGATAACCTTTTTACTTTAGTTCAAGGCAGAAGTTTATGGTTTATTTGTATGTGTGTGTTCCACCAAAATTTGGATTACAGGTAGACAGGTTCAGGAACAATTCAGATTGCTGATAATCCTGAGAGCTTTCATTCAGGGATTTGGTTCAAGATATGTACAGACAGAAAGAAGAGCACTGTCCTCAGGTTGTGAAGAAAACATTTGAATGTGGTTAAAGTTTAAAGTTTCTATTTCTTGAATCATCTGGTTTCTAAATGTAGCTTTCCTCCTTTGACTCCTTCCATTTTGCCTGAGGTGACAAACATTTCCCTTAGTCTGGGAGGTAAGCTTCCATTTAATCCTGTTGTCCTTCTATTGCTCGGGTCCCCCTCAGTCAGCACCGCCTGCACCTGTGGTGCCAGCGCTCACGCTGTCTCTGAGGGACTTGAGGGTCTCACTGAAAGAAGTAGCTGCACGGAAATTTACCATTTTGTGCAGGGCTTAGAACAATATTTGGCATGTGTTAAAAGCTACATAACTCTTGATTCCATACATAAGAATAAAATTTCATCTATTGAAACATGTCAAGGACATTGGCCTTGGAATTTTAGGCTCACACATGAGAACTTTGTAGTTCCAGAAAAAATTTCTCTTGAGAAATTGTTGTGTGACACTATGACTTCTATTGTTTACTTTCTTGCCTTGCTGGTAAATAAGATCAGGGTGAATTTAATACTTAACCACAAGAACTTCACTGGTTCATATGCTGAGATATTTATGGTTTTCTTTCTTTTTTTTTTTTTTTTTTTTTTTTTTTTTTTTTTTTT
>PVJO010006734.1:0-86833 GCA_004026905.1 Hystrix cristata
CAGGCACACTGGAAGGAGGCAGAATACACATCTACACTACCAGAGACAACGCACTGCAAACTAGCAAGAAACAAGTTAAATGGTCAGCATCCTGACGCCCAGGAGACCAGCGCTGCAGTGACTCTTTGCAGTATCCTCGGGCTAGCCTTGGCCATTAGGAAATCACAAAACGGCACTGGTGCGGTCTGAGAAATTTCAGAGCACGATGAGGCGAATCTCTCACAACTCAGACACCAGCCCATCCAGGAACTGCAGTGACACACCAGGAAGCCGTCTCCTGTGAGGTGCTCATAACACATAGGAGTTGGAGGCTTCCATGTCTCTGCTCGGAGAGGAAGCCAAGGGCCCCGAGCTCTGCTGCTGCGGCTGATGTGCGTGTACGGGAGTGCAGCAGCTGGGACACCTCAGGGGAGTCCCAGGCCTGCAGCCCTCCTGCAGCACGGCTACACCACATGGCTCTCCCCTCCTGTAGAGGGAGACGCATAATACAGGCCAGAGGAAAAGCCTGGCCGCCCACAAGAAGCCTGGGTTTCCAGTTCTGCAGGTGTGCAGATTCCAAGGACTGTCTCTCCTCAGTCCAGACTCTTCAGCTGATGTCCAGGGCAAAAAAGTGTAAAATAATCACGTTTAGCACAAGATGCTTCTAACGGTCTTTATACATTTAGCAACAAGGCTTGTTTTGTGTGAATATGTTGTTCCAAGACACATTTTAACTTGTTTCTTGGGGCCCAGAGCACATGCTAGCACAGGTAACCCGCCTCATACTGTACCACACGTGCAAGGTCCACAGGTTCCAGCATGCAGTGTGCCACGGCATGCGCCAGGCCAGGCTTCCACAGAGAGCAGACACACAGGCGAGTCATGCATGGAGCAAACAGTTTCTCGATTAAAGATGGATGGTGAGGGTTGATCAGGCAGGACACTGAGCTATAGGGCCCAGGCTGCCTGTGTGCCTGCCGCACACACTGTTACTCTGAACCTCTAGGCTTTGGAGTGCTGAGATGAAACCTCAAGCCCGTCCGTCTTTATCAGACTCATTCCTGCTGGCTATTTACTGAACACTGTGGCATGGCAGTCACACATTCTCTAATAAAGGGACATTGTAAGGAACAGTGTTCTTGGTCACATTTTTCTGTCTTCATTAAATCACACTCCGCGTAGATCAGCTATGTGTAAGCCCTTGCCCCAGCCACACTCAGGACTTGGGAGGCCAGAGATCCGTGGACCCCAGGAGACAGCTCTCCTGTGACTGCACACTGAGAAGCAAGGTGGCAGGAAGTGGCCCTTGCAGCCCACTGCCTCGGGATCCCCGAGGAGGGGTCCAGAGGGCGATCTGGGCCAGGCCTTATGCCACCAGACTCAGGCATCACAGGGACACATACGAAACCACCTGCACACAGACTCATGTCCACAAGTTCATGTGGACAGGCACTGCTGGGCACCAAGCATCTCCTGTGGGACAGGGCAACGAATTGGCTCTGTCCAGTGTGGACTGCCAGATGGGGCACAGATAGAACTGTGGAACCAAATCACTGTCTTCAAGCCAAGGCCGGAAACCCTGTGCCTGTGCTGGCCTGCTGACCACGCCCTTGCCGGGGGGCAGGTGCTGAGACCCGACAAGCGCCCTCTCCACAGTCCACCCACACGCTCGCTGGAGAACCATCTTCCCAGCCAGACACCAGCTGAGGGACGCTGGGCTGGCATAGCACACACCACAGCTGGCAGGTGACACCAGAAAGGACAAAGTGTCAGGAGCAGCTTGGGCCACTACATCACTGTCAGTCAGAAGAGACTCTGTCCTGTGAGTTACGCCGTGTTGCTCACGTAAAGAAGTCACTATGAAGAAATAAGTAAAAAGTCACAGAGAACCTGGGTAAACCTAACCAGGAATGCCACAGTGCCACAGCACAGCCCCGTGCGGCCCAGCCCGCCTTGACTCACACTGCGCTAGAGGTGCAACACCAGTCCGCAGGCGGACACTTAACAAACAAACAAACAACAAAAAACAGTTCCAGGTGCGAGCAATTTCAATGGCAGCACGTGATGGCGACAGGATGGCTCTGCGGAGGGCAGCTGGGGGCAGGGTCACTTACGGGCACTAACTTCCAATACCACTTGGAGGGAGACTGCTCAGGAAGCAGGAAGAAGGTGGAGAGGAACGTCAGCAGCTGGCCCACAGGGACATTGCGACACATGCTCGCGTGGGAGAGGTGGGCACACCTCTGACAGGCAAACGCTTTCAGTACCTGTGACCGCCCTGTGCCACAGCGCCAGGAGGCTCCAGGGCAAGGTGACACCGCACCCCTCCTCAACGCCACCCTTCACAGTAGCAAAAACACCTCAGGGCTCGGCAGGGGCAGGGGCAAGGCGGGCGACGCCTGTGATCCACACGGGGAGGCTCTGGGCTGCAGTGGGACTTGCACCCACCTGGCTCCAGGGTGGTGCGGTGGAGGGAGAGGGAACCAAGAGGGTGGGGCCTGCTCCCTGCAGCCAGAGACTGCACCGGCGGGGCCTGTCCCGCACGCGTGCCTAACTGAGTGGCTCGGCCACACATGTGTTGGCAGAAGAGAAAGTAACAGGAGGGAAGAGCCTCGTCCTCGGGATGTGCCGCACACCCACAACACACACATTTCTACCCGGGTCCCCATGTGGGGCTTCTCAGATGCCCACGCTGCGCCTCAGGGCCACTGGAGGGATGCGCGAGGTCACTGTGGCACCAGGCAGGCCTGCACACACTGACCCAGGAAGCCCACTTCCAAGTGGGCCAGGACCCCCTGCTCATCCTCACCCTCCTACAGACCCCTCTTCCAGGGAGGGTGGGCTACAGGCTGCGGGCCGCCCTTCCCAGAGGCAGACGAGGCCCACCAGAGCCCTGGGGCTGGCTTCATGGCCACAAGAAAGAAGAATCAGCACAAAAGTCACAGGTACAACCCTTTAGAACCAGCACCAGTATTAGTTTATTCCGGAGAAATTAAATTTGCCCTTTACCTTTTGATGAGCTGGGCTTTCCAGTAACTGCTGCTTTAACTTAACTTCCTTCTCTGTTATCTCCCTCATTTTAAGATTTACCTAAGGTAGAAGAGAAACACATTAAGAAGGCAGCTGCTCTCCCACCCTGGCCCCACACCTCCGGTTCCCAGGTGGAGCTCCTGCTTCCCCCGCTGCAGCTCCGGCTTGGAGACACACAGAGAGAGGGCTGGAGTCCCGCCTGCCCGAGCCTGGCCCTGGGCGACAATGCCAGCTGGCTCTGAGCGCCAGCTGAGGCTTCTCCCTCACGGCAGGGCCGTCACCGAGAAGCAGCAATGCACGCTCACCAGTACCTAGCAAACGTAAGGAGCCTAATGGGGCACTGGTCACACCTCTGAGACCACACCAGCACAATGCCCAGCTGTGCACCCCTTAAAAGAAACCTAAGTATTCTCTCCCACAATCACCAGCACACAATAATGAAACCACATTAGAAAACAACAGCACGGGGAAATGTGTATGGACCGTGGTCAGAGCCACAATCAGAGGAGGAAGTGCAGCCCCGAGTGTTTGTCATTACACAACACCTAAGAGTGGGCTCGTGCAAATCACACAGAGAGAGCAGAGTGCACATGCACACCTGTGACCCCAGCACTCTTGAGAGGCTGAAGCAGAAGAACTGCAAATTTGTCCCATTTGGGCAACTTCTTAAGATCTCGTCTCAAAATAATAAATGAAAAGAATAATAAATGAAGCACGCCTATAATCTCAGTACTCAGGAGGCTGAGGCATGAGGATTGTGCATCTAAAGCCAGCCTGAAAAGAAAAAAAAAAAAGCCAGCCTGGACTACACAGTCAGTTCAAGGCTGGTGTGGACTACACAGTGAGACTCTGCCTTAAAAAAAAAAAGCCAAAAAGTAAAAAACAAACAAACAAACTATAACATGGCACAGTCATATTTTTGAAGGAAAGTAAAACCACTAAAATGTATATCCTTCTATTTAAAGTATAAATTCATTTCAGTTTTTTGATAGAAAGATCATTATAAAAGCAAATATAATTGTGTATTATTAAATTAACCAAGGAGGAGACTAAACATGGCAAATTAAACATTTGCTACTATCTCCAACCCTGTCAAACCACACAGACCAAAAAACGTAAAAATGCGCAGGGTAAAGAGAGAGAGAGCAACAGCAGCAAGGGGGAAAAGTGGGCCGAGGAGCTGAGTGGATGCAGAAACACCTGCCAAGATGCAGCCTGTGGCAGCCAGCCAGCCCTCGGACCTCCTCAGACAGAGACCCCAGCTGGGGCCCCAGGGCCGCAGAGAACTGACATGTGAACCAACGCTCCGTGCACTCACCACAGCAAGAACCGTAGAAAGTATTGCGCAAGGGGCCGGCAGGCAAAGGGAGAGGACATGGCTGGACCTGCAGGCGCCCCCAGCCAGCCTGCCACAGGGCCTGGGACCACACCAGCTCACAGCTCTGCATCTCCTCTGGTGTTTGTGTCCACTCGGGCAGCTGGAGCCGTGGCGGTGCAGCGCCAGCCCTGGGCGGCAAAGGCCACTGTGACTCCACATCGTCCATGACACACGGGTCACCGAGGTCCTCGAGGAGGTGGAAAAAGCTCAGCCCTTCAGCACAGTCTCCTCACATTCTGTGGGGCCACACGGAGCGCAGCACCAGGCCAGCTCCTGTGTGTCTGTGTGGAAAGGTGACTGCAGGGACAGCCACGGGGCTGCTGTCTGAGTTGCACTGACCCCGACTTGCATGCCCATGAGACGCTGTCTCAAACAAGTGACATGGCACAAGTGTGTAGGGCATTAAAAACAACTCACAGTATTTGTTTCTGGTGACAAAATATGAATCTCAGACAGAAATTAAAAACTAAAAATGTTTTTGGAAAATTTGTCTCTGCTGGTTTCCTGGTACGGAGACTCCACTGACAGCAACCAAGTGACACTTCGTGCTGTACCACAAAGGTCAAGTGAGACCTGAGAGACCTGTGTGCTCGGTACAGCCATTCTCTAACAGCCAACGAGGAACGTTACGTGTGACACATTACGTGGTTTTGCGTCTGGCTTCTTCAGGAGCGCAACCCACAAAACCACAGGTGGGAAAAGTCCCAGCAGAATGCGAGAGAGACAGAGATGGGTTTTAATAAAGGGGAGTAGAAAAAGTTCACTGACCTAGTATTCAGATACATTAAGAAAACGACCTCAACAACAACAAAAAAGATCTAGTTTCTTAAAAAGATCTACAAATGGCCTCAAGCATATAAAGAGAGGCCCCACACCCTGAGTCAGGAGGGAAACTCAAATCGAAGCTACAGTGAGTACCACCTCTCCTCCCCCAGGAAGGCCACTCAAGAACAGAAATGACAAGGACAGGGGAAAATAGAAGCCTTAGATGTGGCTGGTGGGAAAATCAAAGGGTATGCTGCTGTGGAAGCCGGGCGGTCCCCAAAAACGCTGAACAGAGTGACTGTGTGACCCAGTGATGTCCCCCTTGGCACGCGCCCACAGAGGATGAAAATACGCGTCCACAGGAAAACTTACACACAAACAGCAGCATTTATTCACAAGTGTCACAGGGAGAAACACCACGAATGTCCACCAACCAGCCAACGGACAAACAAAACACGCCGACTCAGCACGGCTATCACTCGGCACAGAAGTGGATGCGCCAGCTCGCACTGCAGCAAGGACGAACCTGGAAAGCACCGTGCTCCTGAAAGAAGCCAGACATAACAGCACGTATTTCATGAGTCTAGGTGCGTGCGCCCCTTCGTCTGATATGTCAGCTTCACTGGTCCATCAGCGGAGTGCCCCGGAGGTTGGGAGGGTGCTGCAGGTGCAACCTTGCGTACTGCACGTGGTCCTCAGCCACTCGTCTCCCGCACTGGTCTGCTCTGCTTCCCGCCAGCAGGAAGAGAACAGCTCTGCCCGCCACACCCCGCCTCGGTGAGGGAGCCTTGGAGCAGCCAACTGCGTCCTCAACCTCCCGAAACTGCGAGGCACAGGAAACCCTTCCCAGTGTAAGTCTGGGATGTCAGGGACGGCTGCAGCAGTGGGAAAGCTGACTGCTGGATGTGAACTGTCCAGGACAGGCAAACCCGTGCGCTGGGGCCGGGAAGCCCCTGGTGGTGGCCGGCGGCTGAGGGGAGAGGGGAAGGGACAGCTGCTAACAGGGAGAGCATGTCCGCGTGCCTTAGTAAGAAAAGCGCTCCAGGGCCACGCAGTGGTGCCCACTCCACAACCTGTGAACAGGTTAAACAACACTGAATTGTGTAACGATGGTAAATTCAATGTCAAGAGAACTATATCTCGATCTTCTAAAAAAGTTAATTGATGATGGTGTCAAGTTCCAAATTACAATTAATCTTTGAGAAACCACTGCTTGTGAAGCTCTGGGGCAGGATCAGCAAGAGACGCGCGCACTCCCCTTCCCCACGCCATCTGTGTGAAACCAGCTCTCGGGAGAGACTTCTCAAAAGCAGCGCGGCATACGGGAGACCCGGGAGCCTCCCGGGAAGCCATGTATTACAAAAACTTGCAAAATCGCATTGCTGCCTTCTAATGTTGTTTTGGGAAATGTGTTATTTTCATTTAAAAAAGTATCTATATGAAAAGAAGAGTTAACTACTCATTTTAAATTTTCTTATTTTTAATTTCTAACAAGATAAATAATGATAAATTAGAATTTTCTTCAAAAGTTCATTGAGGTCTACAGTAACTCTTAAGAGTATGAATGTATCCTGAAACCAAAAAGTTTGATATTTTTTTTGAGTACTTCAATCTATTAAAAAAAGTAAACAACAGAAAATATTGTATGCAGGTGAATCCTACAGATGTTTATTCTTGGTTTTGGGTTGGGGACTTAGCTCAAGTGGCAGAGTGCTTGCCCGGCAAGCTCAAGCCCCTGAGTTCAAGCCCCAGCACCAAAACAGAAAAGACCAATCAAGAGAAGGAAGAAAAGACAACTGCCAGCATCTGGGTCATCACTGCAGAACACAGGTGCACCAAAAGGGTTAGAAAACGAACTTATGCCAATAAACGCAACAACTTAAAAACAAATGACACATTCCTTGGAAGTCACAAATTACCAAAAGTGACACAAAATTAAACAGAAAGTCTAACCCTAACCCTAACCTTCAAGCACGCAAAGAAGTTAAATTCAGCACTAAAACCTTCCTTGAAGAAGACTGCAGGGTGAGGGCTGCGCCAGTGAGTCCCGCCAAGCCCTCAGGAGGTGTGACATCACACACACACCAGTGTCCGCCCCGAGAGAAGGGCTGCTCGCACACGCATCTGCACGCCACCTCAGAAAGGAAAAGGCATTGAAGGAAAAACTGCAGGCCAGTGTCTGTCAGGGGCGCTGATGTACACCCCAGCACACCGACTGACCGACACGTGAGGAGGGTAAGCATCACAGCCCACTGGTGTTCGGCCTGGGGAGTGAAAGGCTGGTCCCACATTCAAACTCAAGCTGTGTAATTCACGGTATCAGCAGACTGAAAAAGAAGACGTATGTTTATATCTTAGACACAAAAAAGCATCTGGCAAAATTCAGTATATATTCATGTAAAAAACACCCCAGCCAACTAAGAATAGAACAGAACTCCTAATAAAGGGTAGCTATGAAAAACGGTAACCGGCGTCCGCCCCTCAAGGACAAAAGGCCGTCTTGAGGTCTCCAGGGCTGCGTAGCACCTCCCACCGGGTCCTAACTCGTGCGAGAAGGCCAAAGATTCTTAATTAAAAGAAAATTAGCATACAGATTAAGAAGAAGTCCAATGGTCTTTATTCACAGATGACACGACCTTGTATGTAGAATCCCTTAATATATTTTAAATGCCACCAGAACTAGTAAGTTTAGCAAGGTGACAAAATGTAAAGTCAATATACAAACTATTAACTACATTTCTGTACATTGCAACAAACAACCAACAATTAGGAAAACGGGATTTAGCTCAGTGGTAGAGTGCTTGCCTAGCAAGTTCAAAGCCCTGACTTCAATCCCCAATGCCCCCCCCAAATTAGGAAAATACCATTCACGACACAACCAAAAACATTAAAAATCTAGGAACGAATATAGTGAACTGTACACAGGACTCTATATAGCACATAAACTTCAACACTGGTAACAGTTCTCCCGTAGTTCATCTAGATTTAAAGCATTCCCAATCAAAATCCCTGCGAGTCGTTTTTGTAGAAATGGACAAGCTAATTCTAAATTCGTGTGGACACTGCCGAGCACAGTGGTGCACACCTGTAATCCCAGCACTTGGAAGGCTGAGGCAGGAGGATCACCGTGAGTTCAAGGCCAGCCTAGACTGTACAATGAGACTCTCTGTCTCAAAAAAAAAATTAAAATTCATGTGGACATGCAGATAAAGTACAGTACTTAAACAATAGTTTTCTAGTCAAAAAGGACACAGGTCAAAGACTTCGATTGTCCAAATTCAAGTACTATGACAGATTATGGTTATTTTAAACCACAGATCACCCGACAGCAACACGAAACTAGTTACACCGAAGCAGCCTTGAGAGGTGGGATGCAGAGAGGTGGCTCAAGGATCTTTAACAAACCTGCCACCAAAATGCCGAAGAGTAGGACAATCCCTCCACAGACTGCAGGAACTGGCACGTGCACACAGAGCGCACACACCTCGCCCTTCCCTCGTGCCCTGCAACAGAAATGAGTGGAGGGTCCGCGAGCTCACGTCCAGGAGACAGGAAGCCGATCTTCACCAGCCTCGGGACGGGGGAGACTCCTGAGCCGGGAACACTGTGCACGGGGCAGAGTCTCTCCAGGGTCTCCTTCTTGACAGAGGTCACTTGAAAACAGAAGGGGACCAGACCGGGAGAGGACGGCCCCAACAGGAAGACCTGATGAGGCTCTTCGTGCCCCACACACGCACGCAACTTGCTAACAGGATGGAAAGCCCAGTGAAACATGGGGTGAACGCCCAAACACACACTCGGCAAAAGCACACACACAAGTGTCTTCACACCGGGGAATGTGAATGCAGAGCAGAGGCTCCCCTTGCAGCCTGCAGACGGCTGAGGTTAAAAGACTGATTCTACCAAGTGCTGAGAGGAGGCAGAGCAACTGGAATCCAGCATGCAGCTAGTGGGAGTTTACACGGTGAAATTGCTCTAGGAAACACTACACTCTGGCAGTTTCTTCTAAAGGTTTAACAAATACGCTGACATATTTAAGCCATACAGTATAAACTTAACCTACAGATGTTACAGGAGGTCCAGCAATTCTATCCCTAAGTAGGTATGCAAAGAAATAGGAATGCATCAGCACACAAATGCTCCTGCCAGCTTTGTTCAAAACAGACAGAACCTGGAAACAGCCACACGCCCACTGCCAGGGAGAGGCAAGCGGTATGCAGCCTCTCCTGGCAGGTGTGACGCCATGGAGGAGCCCGAAGTCGTTCTACTCAGTGACAGAAGCCAGGCATGAGAAGAGCATGAAGTACACAGTTCCATTTTTATCAAAACCTGCAGAGATAAAACTAATCCCCATGAAGAAAGCAGGCAGAAAGCCACACGCGAGCCCACCGCAGGGCGCCCAGGGCGCGTTTCCAGCTGCAGCACACTGCCACGCTGTGCAGGCTGGCAAGACGATGTGTCCCTTGTCACTGTGGCACGCTGGGCACTACAAACTAAAATGGGCCCCAGGAAGGCCGAGGACGGGCAGGCTAAGGACCAGGGACGGTGGCCTCCTGGCTGCAGTCCAGAAGCAGGACAGTGGGTGATGCCCGACCAGCAGGTGAGCTCGCACCCAGGGCACAGATCGCCGAAGTGAAGGGAGGGCAAGGTTCTGGAGACACGACGTCACCAAGGTGCACCAGTGCACGTGAGGGCCCAGCACCCAGAAATGCAATTTACTTCTTTAAAATATGGCAGCACCAGCCAGCCATGGGGGTGCACACCTGTAATCCCAGCACTGGGGAGGCTGTGGCAAGACCCTGTCTCAAAAAAAAGGGCGGTACGAGGTACAGTGCTGCATACCTGTGGTTCCAGCAACTTGGGAGACTGAGATAGGAAGATCACTTCAGCGCAGGAGTTTGAGGCCAGCCTGGGCCGCACAGAAAGACCTTATCTCAACAAAGTTAAAAAACTACACGGGAGGTAGAAGCCAGAATTAACATGTGAAGAAAGTGAAGATCACCTGCACACACTGCAAGGCAGAGCCCAGAGAGGCAGGACTCCAGGGCAGTGATGGCGACCTTCTGGAGACGGGCGCCCAAACTGCAACCCAAACCCACTTAGTTACTGCAAAGTGCCGACACTGCAATTAAACCTGGATGTTGAGGTTCTAATTCAGAAAAAATAACCCAATCATTAACATCGTTTGTTTTAAAAGAAAAGTAACATGAGTGCCAGCCATAGGTTCTCCACCAATGACCTAGGACAATGATCTGTAAACACACGGCAGACACATGAGAAGCCCAGTCAGGAGGGAACAAGGGCATGTCCCAACCCAGCAAACACAGCACAGGCAGTGGGGAGGCCGAGCAGCCCAACTTGAGCCTCATCTGGGATGAAGAATGGACACACACTGTTCACCTTCAAAGTGGCAGGTATCCTTAATACCCAAGTGATGGGAACACACAAAAGAAAGACATCCAACATGAGAAGAACGGTGCAGCCTTTGAGGTCAGATTTGGCAAAACAAGCAAAAATTTGCAAAAATGAACATTTTTTTCACACTATTCCCTGGGCAGAAACCTGGTCTGAAGAAAGCATGGCGATCACGCCAGGTGGCACATGGACGGCACAAAGTAACAGAGCAGTCCCGAGGTCACAGAGAGACACTCCCGGCACCTCGCCCAGCCATCTCGGCATACGTAGGGTGCACTTGGGTGAGCCCCAGCCATGTTTCTAGTCTACGTACTACATACATACAAATAAAAACTACAAGGAGGTGCAAAATGCCCACCATCTTCACAGACGCTAAGAGGTGGGTAATTTACGTGTTACCCCTTTTGCTCATCTGTAGTTTCTAAAATTTCTATAACCACATTATTTCTTTTACAATAAGGGGGAGAATCAACAGAAGCTGTTAAAGTATGTTAAAATTTGAATTTTTGTCCACATGAAGCTCCTGCTAGGGTTTCAGAATGGTCACCCAACGAGGGGCCGGGTCTTGGAAAACGTGTACCAGTCCTAAGACCTTCCCTGCCCAGTACGAGGATTAAACCCGAGGCCTTGGCACTAAACTGCCTCCCCAGCCCCGTTTTATATTTTTGATTTCAAGATAGAATCTTGCTAAATTGCCGAATTTGCAGTCCTCCTGCCTCAACCTCCCAGAGTGCTGGGTTCACAGACGTGCCCCACCATGTGAAGGGCAGAACCACTTTTAACCAAATTTCTTTAGGTGCCTACACCACATGAAACAGGGTGCCCACATCCAGAGATGCCCTTTGGGGGCAGTGGCCAACATCCAGGTCCCAACCAGACCCAGAGGCTCCACAGTGAGACCTAGCAAAGCTTTCTACCCCAACCCCAGTGGGCTCACGGGGTGGGGGTGTCCATCCACCTGACTCCTAAACCCACTAGCTCAAGAGCGGGGCAGTTGTCTGAGCGAAGTCCTGGCCTGAGTCTCTCCCCTCGATGTAGAACCTACCCGGCATGGCAGCGGCTGAGGCCTACGAGGGAGCCCACAAAGGGAGCTGCAGGCCCGGCTGGCAGGCACATTGCATGACCCGTGGTTTACAAAGTCTCCAGCAGGCATCTTCCTCAAGCTCATGATACACCTTTACTGGGGGCCACACAATCTCATCTCCTCTGCTCCCGACGCCCCGTTCTGAACACGGCTTTGCAGATAAGAAGGCTCACTACCCTAGGGCAGTGGTGAGAACCCATGAATAATTACACGGCCTTCCTCACGTGCATCACGGACAGACTATGCCAGGCTTCCAAATGGGACAGGAGGCAGTGGGACGTAGGAAGATACCACATGTCTCCAGAGGACTGAAACGCCTTCCAGGACGGAACACTCCTACTTGCTGCACATGGGCGCCCGTGAAAAGCAGATATTCACAGTGTGATCTAAGCACACATGCACTGCATTCTCAAACCTCACGCCTCCTGCCCCGCTCCTGACGCTCAGGACTAGGCCTGTCTGTGACACCAAGTAGGACTCGGCACAATGCCTTCTCAGCTAACAGGACGAGCAGCCAGGTGCCGAGTAAGGACACAGCCCAGGGGCACTCACCTTGTTGATCCAGAACACCATGGCGTCCTCCAGGTCGTAGGGAAGCTCTTTTGAGGCGCTGAATGTGGAGAAACGCTTGACGCTGGCTACCACCTTCTCGATGCTGATCATCTCCACGGTGTAGGCCATCATCAGGGCGTCCACCATTGCCATGTGGGCACTCTGGGGGAAGAGGCAGCAGCTGGCACCCCGAAGCTCCTCTCCTCCATAACCCAATGCGGAGACCTGCATGGACTCACTCCTTTCTTTCTCCCCTCCCTACACGGCCCCTTACTCCCTCAGCCTCAGAACGCGCAGGATGCGGAGTGCCCAAGGTGGCCAGGGCTGGAGCGGAGGTCCACTGCCTCACCTCTCCCTTCCCCTGCCGCCCGGCAAGGCACAGGTAGGTGGGATCCCCCACACCGAGGGCCATGCCTTCATGCCGCCTCTCCGGGACTCAAGAGACTTCCCCTTCGCCCGCAACAGTCCACCCTTAAGCCTGGGTGGAAAAACCACCGAAGGCAGAAGCCAGTAAAGAGTGTAACAGAGGACTGTAGGGCATGGAGGCTCGGGGCCTGGCTGGGCGGGCGGGCGGCAGCAGTGGCGGCAGCAGTGGCAGCAGCAGTGGCGGCAGCAGTGGCGGCAGCAGTGGCAGCAAGGCTTTAGACACAGGCGAGCAGCTGACGGACGCGGGCAGGAAGATGCACACAGGTATGTGTGCAGCCTTCCCGCTGGGTCACAGCACCTGCAGGGGCTGGTTCAGCACATCTCCAGCCACACGCCTTGCTCCGACCTCAGAGTCAGCACCCACAGAGAACACTCAGCGGAAGTGGCTCTCTGCTCGGTCCCGGAGGGCCGCGTGCTCAAACAGCAGCACTGCTGTGCGCGCGCGGACCTCTCACCCAGGCCATCCCCGACACTTACCATCTTTATGGGGGCGTGGCCAAGATCAGCATCTGTCACAGGGGTGTCATCACTCTCCATCACGTAGATGCCCTTCCGGGACAGGGCCTGGATAACAGACTGGTGTCCCTGCAAGGTGGCTGCCTGGTCCCCTTTGAGGATAAGGCTGCAGACTCGGCAGTACAGCTCACTGGAAAGGAGCAGCTTGATGACGGGTGGCTTGATGTGTTCCTGCTCATATTGGTCGATGTAAAAGGGGTCTCGGAGGTCCTCAGGGATGTTGTCTAAGACAGGAGGGAGCATCATGTGAGCAAGACACAGATGTCCAGGCCTGGAGCCCTGCCAGCCCACGAGGACACAAAGGGGGCGCCTCAGTGCAACCCTGGCAAAGCAGCGGTCACTAAGCTGGGCGACTGCCAAACTCAAAGGTCCCAGGGCACTCTGCACTGACAGAAGCCACATGGGGACACAGCAACTCACCACACTTCACAACAGCACCCCCACCCCGAGTAGCTACGCTCCAGACTTACAGCGACATGGGGCAAAGAAACCAAGATGCAGTTGCAGGGGCAGCACGGCACCTGGGGACCCAAGGGGGGTGCACAGCAGCTCGTCCTCCTACCCTTGGGATGGGGATGACAACAGGGGCTGAGAGCCAGCCTCAACACACTAACAGCCAGGCCTGGCATTGCCGTAGCCACGACAGCAACAGAGCAGCAACTGCCTTTCCTTCTCTTCAGGCCAAGCAGCATTCAAGCCTTTAAACAAAGCACACGTGTTCCTTCACTGCTGCTGCACTCCAGCGCATCAGAATGACTGCCCTGCGCCACAGGGAAGGAAAGAGGAACGGTGCTCAGGGGCTGGGAGGCGACCAACTCTGAATCCACACGACCCGCTCTTGTGCACTTGCTGCCTGACCCACGGCCACACACACACGGCCAGGGAGCCACCCACGGACACGCAGGGTGAATGCACTACCGCTGCTCCACACCCCTCCTCACAGGCATCTGTAAGACAGTCCCAAGACAGTCCCGCAAAAAGCTGCTTCCTTTATCCAGAGCCCAGATGGCCACACGCTCTGCTGAGACTGCAGCACCGAGTGCCTTCTGCAACTGTCCCCTCCTCCAGGAGCGTTTGCAAAGGGCCGTCATCGCCAGGAAGGGCTGCTGAAGAAAGCCCAGCACACCCAGCCCTGAGGCAGTGAGGCTGGAGCTGCTCGCACCGCTGCGGGCACCCACATCCTCTAGCACCTGCCAGTCCAGGGCGTGAGGCCCACTGAGGGGAGCAGCTGCACCTCGGTGCCCCTCAGAGTGCCCTCTCTTTCTCTGCTCTTCTTTCCCTTCTCACAGGTTCCTGAGCCCCGAGTCTAACTGGGTGTGTGGGCCTGCCCCCGCCCCACACGCCTAACACTTCCACCTCGCTCCCTCTTTCTGAACAGCGTGGCCAGCAACGACACAGCGCCACAGCTCTGAATCACTGTGCGCACATCTCATCTGGTCACCGCGGCAACCCTGCAGGGGACAGGGGCTCTGTCCAGGCTAGGCGGGTGTCACCAGGCTCAAATCCCATAACCCTAACCACACGGAGTAGCTGCCTACCCCGAAACCACCGCAGCTCTGAAACAGAGTGTACCAATGGTGGAAGCAATCAGCCCAGTGGGGAGCACAATCTCAGGCCTCTGCCTTCCACAGTGATGTGTGAGCAGGGACAAAAGGGGAGTAGGAGCTGTCCCCTATGTGGGAGCAAAATATTGCAGGGAACAAATGGGCACCACGCAGAGCAAATCTGCCTGACTGGGCGGAAGTCAGGGAAGGGCGCAGGGCAGAGAGTCTGTAATCCAGCCATGGTCTAGGAAGCTCTCGCCAGCCACCAGGAAAAGGGTGCACTTGTGGCAGCAGCCCACTGTCACCTTCCACAGCACTGCTGCCTGGGTCTCTCGCTTTTCCAAAGACTGCAAAGGACACATCCTCCCTCCCACCCCAGGTGACTCCATTCTGTCTACTGGCTAGAAAGGCTACAGAAAGATTCATGCAGCTGGGGCTGGGCATTTAGCTCAGTGGTAGAGCGCCTGCCTAGCAAGTGCAAGGCCCTGAGTTCAATCCCTGGTACTCCCCGCCAAAAAATTCAAATTCAGATTCATGTAGCTATCCCCACATGCATACTGGCCCTTCCCTGAACTGCCTCTGCGACACCGCCATGTGACATCTGGGGCACTGAGCCCCACTGGCTGGCCCAGGCCACCCTCCCCTGTCGCCTGGACAAGCAGGAAGGCTCCTCCCTCGGAGTGGAGAAACCAGCAGAGCTCAGGGAGACCTGGCAAGGTCCTGCCTCTCTGGTGCCGGGGGTGGAGGCAAGGACACAGAACAGGACACAGGAGAGGCTCAGCACAGCTGGCCTTCGGTGAGAGTGACGAGGCCCCAGAACAGCTTCTGGAGCCTGCGGTCACCAGGTGAAGACATCGGATGTGAACACAACAGCCGGCAGCTGGAGAGCTCGGCCAGGTGATGAGCTGCCTCTTGAACCATCAGCCCAGCAGAAACATTTCCCTGGGTCACTTTCAAACAGCCAGCCCGAGGTGGTTCATGCCACTTGTCACTGCCTGCATCCCATGTGCACATGAATCATGGAAGCCATTCTCACGCGCTTCAGAGTCACCACAGGGGAGCCCGGTGCACACACCACCACACCCCTCATCTCTGCTGGGCCAATGAACATCCTTGGACTTGGAGTGCAGGCCATCAAGAGCTGCAGGAGCACAAGCCTCACATTTCCAATTTATCAGTCAACAGCTATTTTAAAACAGCTTTGTAAATGCCTTGAGGCTATTTCTGGTGACTTATTTTTCATTTCTTCTGCAAAACATGAGAGTATTTTGGAATCACTCATTCACGCAACAATTACTGAGCACCTGCGTAAGCCAGAAAAAGCAAGGAAACACCAGGAGGCCGAGAAACGAGAGTCACAGCACTTGGGCCGAGGCTCCGACAAGGATAGAGGAGACAGCAGGCACCTTCCACACAGCATGGGAGCATCACACAGGACATAAGGGCCTCATTGGGGACAGAGGGACAGGAAGCAGCCTGGCAACACAAAAAGGACCCTGTGCAGAATCTGAGGAAACCACATCGTGCATCCCAGCACAGGAGAGACAACCTCAATGCCTCACCACTTCGTTCAGCAAGTTCTCAGCTGCCTGCCCTTGCCACAGGACTGTCAGCAGTGGGCAGGCTAAGGCGCTCTGGACGTACATACCGAGAGGACGAACTAGGCTGGGCTGGTCAGGGGTCGGAAGCTGGGGACAAGGACATTCCATCTGCAGGTGGCCTAGCTCACGAAATGGAGGACATCAGTGCTGTCTGGTGATAGCAAGTGGTCTGGGAAGGGGGCAGTGGCGTCAGTCGGTCAGCTGGAGAAGCACAAGCGCAACACAGGAAGATGCCTGTCTTTCCGTCCTGCTGGCCAGACCCTACTGCTAAGACAGGAACCAGGATGCTGATGGGGAGCAGACGCGTGGTCCGACCAGAGCCCAGTAACTGCAGGCCCGGGGGCCCTCTGGCAAGGAAGTGTGTGTAGGGATCAGGGGCACAGGACAAGGGGATGGCACTTGGCATCCAACATCCATCCGTGGCGGCTGAGTCTCCCAGTCAGAGGGCACAGTGCAGACCAAGGCTGGTCAGAGAAGACCTGCCGAGCACCTGATGGTGGGCGGGTGCAAGGGGGAAGCCAAAGGAAGGAACTACGAGGGGCCCAAAGGAGGCTGGCGTGGCACCTGGCGCTGCACAGCTCAGAGGAGAGAGACATCTCCAAGAGGCAGTGACCAGTGGCCAACACTGAAACAAGACCAAGCGCAAAAGGCCAAAGAGCACCCACGGGCCTGAGCAGAAGGAAAGAGCCTGGGCCCAGGGAGGCGTGGCAGCTGCAGAAGGAATGAAGCGAAGATGACGGGCTCCACTCTGGGGTAAGTGGGGTCGGGAATGCTGGTTTACAGGGTAGACAAACTGCTACTGAACAGCAGCCTGGGGAGGGTGGAGAGGGCCCAGTGCAGGGAGAGAGGCAGGGAAGCGTGCAGGCTGGGAGCACAAGAGCCCAGCAGACACCTGGGGAAGCAGGCACGGACAGGAGCAGCAGAGGCCCACAAGACATAACATGGCGGGCAAGGGCCCTGGTCATGCCTCTCCAGCTGGACTGACACAGGAGCAGAACTCTACCAGGGCGAGGGAAAGGCCCTGTGAAGGGAGCTGAGGATTCGGACAAGCCTGGAGTTAATGTAGGGGCCGCAGCTGACAGTGCACTCAGCCTGGTCATGGACCCAGCCTGCTCCCTTGCTCGGCTTCTGTTATGGTTTGTGTCTAGATGTTCCCCAAAAGCCTCATGTGGTAAGAGATAGCTGGATCTAGAGTGTGTGATTACTAAATTGATCCATTGATCGGTTTGGCATCGTTCTGCTGGGATCAAGGATGTGAGACTGAGATTGGGGGTGGGAGTGCGGGCCACCCTGGAGACAGGTAGCCTAGATAAAAGATACAGGAAGAAGCTGACTAGCTGCTTGTTTGCATTGCTTATTTGCATACATTCCTTGCAATTCCTCACTTTACTTCGCGGCCCGTCGGCTGCCAGTCGGCCACGCCGGCCCGCCCTGCCTCGGACCCAGCGGACTATAGACTGAAACCTCTGCAGACTGTGAGCTAATAAACCTTTCTTCCCCTAACTTTGGGTGTCGAGTATTCTGTCCCAACAACGAGAGAAAAATAACTAAAACAGCTTCTGAACCTGGGGCCCTGCCTGTGTGTTCAGGACACTAGAAGTGCCTGCCTGCTGGGCTGTGTGAAAACCAGGCAATCTGCCCACATACAGCACTTGGAGCGGATGCACGGGGGCACAGTGAGCTGCGCTGTGGGTCTCCGCCATCACCCTATCACTGGCATCGCTGTCACGAGACTCAACGAGGCAGCTCAGCCATCACCCTCCACCATCACTGCACCTGAGCAGGGCTGCGGCAGACGGGCCCACACCAGCCCCAGCTCCTCCACACCAGAGGAGGCCCACCTGTGGCCACCACCTCACCCAAAGCCTCACGCTTCATTGGTTCTACTCAACCCCGCCGCAAGGCACAGCAAGAGCCAGCCATGCACAGGTGCCACACCTCACCTGTGCCCGGGGACCCTACCAGACCTGCTCACTCATACGTCCTGGAGTGGGCTTTGTACCACCAGGCCTGGAGCACAGCAGGGACCAGCACCTTCCAGACAGTGCCGATGACCCTCCGGGTGGAAAAAGGCGCAGCAGAAAGAACCTCCAAGAGAGAGGGCAGCTGGAGGTCTTCTGACTCCAGACCACCACTGCACCTCAACTCTACCCTGGAGATGCCAGGCACAAGGGAAAGACAAGCTGCAGCACTTGTCTGCAACATGAGCCTGCAACACTCAGGAGGCTGGGCCCAGAGAACTGCTCAGCCCAGGAGTTCAGGCCAGTCTGGGCTACACAGCCAAGACTCCACTGCCAAAAAGCAAAGGGCTGGGGATGCAGCTTGGGGGCAGTACACTAGCCTAGCGGGCACGAGGCCTGGGGTGGATCCCCAGTACCACAATAACAATAAAATTAAGTAAAAAAGAAAAGCTGACTCCAGCAACTACAGGGCCATACCCATTCCACTCACACGCACCACGGGGAGCTACGGCCCCACACCCCAGCAGCGGCAGAGGGACAGCCAAATGCGGGGAGAGGTGACCTCTGTGCTCACCTTGCTGTGCAGGTTCAGGCAGGAAGGCAGCCCCTCAGAGACGGATGAAGGGATCTTTGCCCATGCATGGAATGAAACCCACTGCACACCACTGTGGCACCAACTGTGGGAGCCACACGCAGCCCGGCTTTCACACAGTGCCCCGGCCAGAAGGGCCTCACGATGTACAAACTCAACAGCAGTAAACTGTGGCCCCTGGGGCTGGGGCACGGCTGCTAAAACAGACAGGATGCCAGCATCCCCTGGATTCCTAACAGGGCCCACTGTCGCAAAATGTACTATTCCAAACATCCAATATACCTCCCAAATCACTCAACAAGTGAAAAAAAAAAAACCAGGAAAACCTGTAACGCTCAAGACAAAAGCAATCAACAGATGTGACCCAAATATTGGAACTATCCAACAGAGACTTTAAGGATTATAGCTATACTCCAGAAGTGAGGGCAAACACCTAAAAAAAAGAAAGTGGAGGGAAAAAAAACATCTAACATAAAACTCTAAGAAAACTGTGGAAAGAGAAGCCCAGTGTATACAGGGGAAACCAAAAACCAGAGCAGAAGGCAGCCAGATGCCCAGGAACAGAAAGATGGGCAAGGACTAGCAGGGCCTTCTCTCCTGCCGCAGGCAGCCCTGACTTTACCCTGGATGCTGGGACCACAACAGGGGCGCCCATGGGAGGGGGTCAGAGCACACAACTGACTGCTACCCATTACCCCACCTCTGTCCCCAGGCTCAGTGGTCACAGTGCAGGGATGGCTCTTCTAAAAGGTCAGGCCCAGCAGGAGGACAGAGACACCACCCCAGGCCTGAGCGGCATCTTTCTGCAGGGACATCAGTCTGAGTGATCACAGCCACAGACATTAAAGAACAAGGCATCAAATGTGGACAGAAAACAGACAAGAATGTTGGCAGAAAAGTAGAAGTTACTTTAAAAAAGAAAAAGAAAAGCACTTGACAGATTAAAGGACAAAACAGAAATTCTAGAACAGAAAAGTACAGTAACTGAAGTTAATTTTATAGAATAGATTTGGGGGCATCCTGGGGATCGAACTCAAGCGCTTGCACTTGCCAGGCAAGCACTCTACCACTGAGCTACATCCCCAGCCCCATGACAGATTTTTTGGTGGCCCTGGGATTTGAGACCGGGGCCTGATGTGTGCTCTCCACTGAGCTACATCCTTAGTCAACATAATGGATTGCCAGGGAGCAGCTTAGACACAGGGAAGATGAATGTGAGTTTAGAGTATGCTGAGACTAAGGAATGGAGAGACAGCAGAGAAGGTAAAGGACAGACCAAGGTGTCAGGGAAACGGAACTGGAAGCCCAGAAAGAAAGGACACAAAACATGGGCAGAGACAGTATTAAGCAGCTGTGGGTGGGACTCTTCCAACAGAACTCACAAAACCACAGCTTCAAGAAGCACAGCCTAATGCCTGGAGAACTGGAAACAGAAACCCGCGCGAAGACATCAGAGGCGCACTGACACCCACAGACAAAAGCTCTTTTTAAAGTGCCCAGGAGGGGTTTCTGGTCAGACCAGGCCGGCAGACTCCCTCCGCCTGCCCATCTGCAGTGAGTGCAGCTGCAAGCCCTGAACAGCTCAAGGACAGGCAGAAGAGACTGCTGCAGGCTGGCCTGGAGCTCACTGTGTCCCAGCGGACAGTGTGACGTGCCCTGCCCTGACCAAGAGGGAAGGCACAAACATGAGGCCCCACCTGCCGACAACGGGCAGCCAGGGACCCCAGCAAGAGACCCCACAACAGAAACACCCCACTCACACTTTCCCTCCCCGCCAGCCCCAGTCAACCTTCCCAAAACCAGAGTCACCTTGTGCAAGGGGAACCCAGCAGGCAAAGTGGGCCCACCACCAGCACTCAGCCTACGAGAGGCAAGGCGCTGCTTCCCTCCTGGCTCAGGCTCCTCCTCCTGCAGCCAGGTCACAGAAAAGGGAACCAGGCCACAAGCATCACACATGGATCACCCTGCCCGGAAGCTCTGTGTCCTAGCACAGAGCCCACCAGCAGGGACCGGGTGTGGACAGGGAGCACACTGGACCACGGCCCACAAGTGAGGCTGAGGCGCAAATTAAACCTCAACAGGGATTTAGCCGGGCATGGTGGTGCACACCTGTAATCCCAGCACTCAGGAGGCTGAGGCAGGAGGACTGCGTTGAGTCCGAGGCCAGCCTGGGCTACATGAGTTCAGGCCAGTCTGACCTACAGTGAGACCATGTCTCAAAAAAACAAAACACAACAAAAAAACCTCAACAGGGAGAATGTGGCTAACATAAAAAGTTAAGTGCCCAGAATCTAACAGATAAGCCAAATGATCAGGAAATAATGGGAAACCTCCACTTAAGTAAGAAAGAGAACCAGCTGACACTCACCTGACAAAGACTTTGGAATAACTATCATAAAATGACTCCACAGGCAATTAGAAATTCTGGGGAAGAACAACCTAGAAAACTCTAGCCAAAAAAAAAAAAAGTTTTAAAAAGTGACAAATACACAAGTGAA
This sequence comes from Hystrix cristata, assembly GCA_004026905.1. NCBI lineage: Eukaryota > Metazoa > Chordata > Mammalia > Rodentia > Hystricidae > Hystrix > Hystrix cristata. The sequence continues at coordinate 21,342 of PVJO010006734.1, forward strand.
AAATACAGGAACAGGGTGGGGTGACAGGACCGAACTGCTGACCTTGAGGTCAAATCAATAGTGTCCATCTCACTAAGCAGACCAAGTGGACACTGGAGGGCCGGGGCAGAACCTGAGGGACATGAGAGTCACAAAGACCTGCCAGAGAGTGTGGAACACACGAACCCGCCCATGTCAAGACGGCGAGTCCTGACTAGAACTGACCCGAGAAATCCACGCCGAGACACACCACAGCCAAACTTCCTGAGCTAGAGACAAAGAAAACATCTCTGAGCAGCCGGGGGAAAAGGGTGGTCCACGAGGACACCCATGCCAGTGATGGGAGCCATGGAGGCCACAGGAAGCAGCACGCGTTTCCCAAAAGTTGGAGGAAAACATTCATCAACCGTGAATTCCATATTCAGCAAAACTATCCATGAGGAATAAAGGGGAAATAGAGACGTTTCGCACAAAGGAAAAAAAAGAGTCTGTCTCCAACAGCCTAAAGGAGTGGCTAAAGGAAGTCCTCCAAAGGAAAGAAGGATCTTGGAACATCAGAAAGATGACAGAAAGAGACAGGTGATGTGATAAACGACAGACCGCCCTTCTCGGAGTTTTTTTTTTTTTTCGGAGTTTTTAAAATTCCGCAAAATGAAAAACAAAAACCACGTTGGGGATGGTGGCACACACCTGTAATCCCAAATACTTGGGAGACTGAGTCAGGAGGATCACAAGAAGTTTGAGGCCAGCCTGAGCAACTTAGTGAGAAATAAAAAGAATTACAGTAAAAAAAGAAGGGGCTAGAGATGTACTTTGGTGTGAAGACTCTCAGTTCAATTCCAGTTCCAGAAAGAAAGAAAAAAAGAAAGAGGAAACAAATAGTAAAATGTCAGACTTAAGTCCTAACATATTAACAATTACATTAAATCTAAATACATCAATTAAAAGACAGACACTGACATAGATTAATAAAAAAGACACAACTACATGCTACTCACGAAAAACTCACTTCACATTCAACAATGGAAGTAGGCAGAAAATAAACTGACATAAAACATATCTTACACAAACATTATTTAAAAGGAAGCAGGCTGGGGAATTAGCACGGTGGTTAGAGTGCTTGCCTAGCAAGTTCAAGGCCCTGAGTTCGATCCTCCGTAGCAAAAAAAAAAAAAAAAAAAGGAAGCAGAAGAGTTACAGTGCTTTTATCTGTGGGGCACGTCCCCAGGCCCTGTTGCAGGCTAGACCAAGCCAGATACAGTGTGTACTGTTTCTCCTGTACAGACAAACTATGCTAAAGGGCGATTTCCTATACCTATAGACAGATCCATGACAAAGGTGAGAGATTAACAAGGATAACAGAACAATTACAACTATATACTACAATAAAATTACCAGCATCGCTGCTCTTGCATGTCAGTGCCATTACTGAGCATAATGAGAGACAAACACAGGTGCTAGGGCACCACAACACTGGATCTGAGAGTCAAGATGGCTGCTAAGTGACTAGCAGGCAGGTGCCACCTGCACACAGGATGCGCTGGGCCCGGGATGATTCCCCTCCCGGGCAAGATGTGCAAGTTCATCGTGCTACTCAACATGGCACGCAATTCAAACCTTAGACCTTATTTCTGGAATTTTCCATTTAACTTTTTAGCCCATGGTTGATCGTAGGTCCACACAAAGTCAAAAGCACAGATGAGTGGGGCCTACTGCACAATGAAATCCAGTAAAAGAGAAAATTAGTAAAGACAAGGAGGAACATTAAAGGATAAAAAGATCAATCCAGATCAACATGAGCTTGAGGCCAGCCTGAGCTACACAGTGAGTTCGAGGCCAGCCTGAATTATATAGGGAGACCCTGTCTCAAAAAAAAAAAAAAAAAGAACAATCCATCAGTAAGACTGCAAAACCCTAACTGTGTACACACCAAACTACAGAGCCTCAAAACACAGAAAAACACCTGACAGCTGAAAGAACAACAATCAATGCTCCAAACATGGTCAGGAACATCAACAGCATCGTCAGCAACTGTCAGGGCTACAGATGTGAGCCAGACAGACGCCAAGTGAGCACAGACCTCTGCGTCCAGCGCCGATAGCCAGGGATCCACCCGACATGATGAAACAATCACCTTCTTCAAACACCCATTGAATCGTCACCAAGCAGTCCATATAACAAATGTGAACAAGTTTAAAAGGAAAGAAATCAGAGCACGTTGTCGTATGAGAAGTCACGTAACATGAAGTCACACTAGAAATGGTAAAAAGGCACAACAGGAAAACTTCTATAAATCCCTGGGAACCAGACTACTAAAGAACTCAAAGTGCTGTGGTCTGAATGCCCGTGTCCCTGCTGTAGCGGCATTAGGAGGAGGTGATGAAGGGGTGAATAGGGCCAGCACCTGTCTGAAGAGGCCGAGGAAGCCCAAGTGCCCTCCCACCACGTGTGGACACCCAGAAGGTGCAGCCTATGAGCAGGAAACGGGCCTCAGCAGACCCAAATCCACTGGATCCCTGTTCTGGGACTAAATCCCTGCCATGTACTAATTCCTCAGGCTAAGGTATTCTGCAAAGCAGCCCAAACAGACTAGCACAATGGGTCAAAGAGGAAGCATCAAAGCAAAGTTTAAAAACATACACAGCCCTAGATGAAAATGAAAACACAACTTATCAACACGTGGGTGCAGCTAAGGTGCTGCTGAGAAGGTGCTACTGGTGGCACTATGTGCTTCCATTGGAAAGGAGGGGCTGGCTCTAATCGTTAGCCAAGCTCCTAGCTCAAGAAACCCGGAGCTGGAAGGGCTTCATGTACCCTCACCAGGCAGGAGGGAGGGGTCTGTGGCCACAGAGGGGAACATGATGCACCGCACTTGGATCATCTCAAGTCTGGCAACCCAGCTAGAGCATTCCACCAACCTTACAAGAACCTGCCACTGGGAAACGGGAAAGGCGCCCAGGACCTTGGTAGTATTTAATACACAATTACTTCAGGGTTGGGGATGTGGCTCAGTGGTAGTGTTCGCCTAGCATTCATAAGGCCCTGGGTTCAATCCCTAGCACGACGGGGCGGGGGGGATAAATATACACCCACACACACACACACATACACAAACATACATACACGATTATCTCTCAATAAGAAATTTAATTTTTGTAAGATGGCCAAGATTATAAAAGATAGTTCATACAAAAAGGTGTTCAGAGGGCTGGGGATTTAGCTCAGTGGTTAGAGTGCTTGCCTTGCAAGCACAAGGCCCTGAGTTCGATTCCTAGCACCAAAAAACCAAAAAAAATCACCTTTTTTCAGGTGGCTAACATGCATATTTTTAAACGCATATCATCATTAGTCATCAAAGAATTGCACACCGAACCACAGTGAGACAGCACAATCCGTCCACCCACAGGGCTAAAATTAAAAACTGCAAACACCAAGCTCCGACCAGGGGGCAGAGCAGCCAGAATGCTCATATGCTGTGGGGGCAGCGGCACCACCACTCTGGACGCCACTCGGACACTGCCTTCTGAAGTCATACACGTTATCCCAGGACCCAGTGCGTCCACGGCTGCAATTAAGATAAAACATCTGTCCACATGCACGTTAACAGCAACCTTATTCGTGGTTGCCGGGCATTCGTGGTGCAAGCCTGTAATCCCAGCATTCTCTTCTTTTTTGGTGGGGGTGGTTCCTGGGGATTGAACTCAGGGCCTTGCGCTTGTGAGGCAAGCACTCTGACCACCGAGCTAAATCCCCAGCCCCCAGCAACCTACTCGTAATAGTGAAAAACTGGAAGCAACCCAACTACCCCAACAGGTAAAGAAGTACACTGTGGGCAAGCTACACAATGAAATACAACTGTCACAAACAAAAAAGACCTACACAGAGGGAAGAGCCTCAAAATGCTACACTGAGCTGGGTGCAGCAGCATATGCCTGTAATCCCTGCTGCTCAGGAGGCTGAGGCAGGAGGATTAGTGAGACTGTCTCAAAATTAAAAAAATAAAAAAGGGGCTTGGGTATTTAGGTCAGTGGTAGTGCGCTGGCCTAGCAAGGGCAAGGCTTTGACTTTGATTCCCAGCACCCCCCACCCACAAAAAAGGGGCTGAGGATGTTAGCTCAACGCAAAGGCCCTGGATTCAATCTGCAGTATTGGGAGGAAAAAAATCAGAAACAGAAATAAAACATCAAAGATCACCTCTCTACACATGATAACAAAAGCCAAGAAAACTCTCTGAAGCAGAATGTCATTATCCCTGCAAGGGTACCAGGGCCCCCTAAGTCAGGCCTGCCCGCAGGCCCCTGCTGTCAGCCAGCCAGGCCTCCTGAAGTCTGCTTTTATAACTCAGCTTGGCCAACCCCTAACGCCAACAGCCCCGGGGACATCTCAGAGACAACCCATCTGGCTCCCGCCTCCGCCCCTCAGCCCTGATACTGGCTTCTTCCAGGCTGGCTCTCCAGGAAGTACCTTCCTCCTCTTCCTCAAGCCTTCCCTGCATGTACCATTAAAGCAATCCCCGGGCAGGCGCAGCACCAATAATCTGGCCCAGACTACTTCCAAACCCATCACCTACCATTTCAGTCCCAGCCCCTCTGCCTGGGCAAGGCCCATCTACTCAGCGCCCAGACACACTGCTGGGATACATTCCCTGTACTCTGAGGCTGCCTGAGCCCTCTCCACCCCCCAAAGCCTGCCAGATCCTCCCTGTGCACCCAGAGGCTCCCTCTCCACAGCCCCAGGTGCTCTCCTGGCAGCACTGTGGTGATGTCACAGGTCTGGATGAACCGGCAGATACTCCTATTTCCTCTCTGTGTGGTGGTATTTTAATCAATCATGCTCATGGCATCACATCAGTGCCCCCCTTCCTTTTTTTTTTTTTTTTTTTTGGGCCGGGGTTGCTGAGGATCCCTTGTGCTTGCTAGGCAAGCACTCCACCACTGAGCTAAATCCCCAACCCCTGCTGGCCCCTTTGTATTTCCTCTAAGAGAAAAAACAATGCATATCTTAGCCACTGGATTCTCACTGGCTCCATCCTGATTGCAATGCACGTCCTTGCACAGCGCAACAGAGAAATGAAGAGCAATGCTTCCACTTGTGACTAAACACGAGGACAAACACAGCAACAAAAGATGTGACAGCCCTCCAGACAGCATTTGCCCAAAGTTAGCACCCTGAAGATGTTGACAGCAGCCGGCCCTGCAGAGTCACTCGTACTTACAGGGTTAGAATGGATAGAATTAAAGGTGGACTTCTACTCTTGGTCAGTATTCAGCATGGGCATCAGGGCAGGAATGAGAACGTGCACAAACTGACGCACCTTCAGAAACATGACTTCAGCCTCCTCCAGCCACCAGGGCAGAAGCAGAGCACATCCTCCTCCTCCTCCATGCAACAAGCCCTGAGCGCAATGCTTGAAGGACACGCAGGCCCTGGCTCCTGGAGACACGCGCGCGCACACACGAGGTGACAGGCTGTGCTTAGGACACCTCCACAGGGAAGGGTCCCACTGCAGAGCAGCCAGGACCCCAAAGCACTGGCTCCACCTAACAGCACTGTACAAACACCTGAAGCTGCTCTGACTCTCCCATCCTAGAAAAGAACACCCTGCTCCCCTGCCAAAACAACAGGAGACAACTATTAAGCACAGTCCAAACTTATAAATAATCATCTGAGAAGTCATCACCTGACAACTTGATGTGCTCCGAAACCAGGAATCCAGAGAGGTGCTGCAGTTCCCAGGCTGGCTCCAGGGCCCCAGAGGGGCTCTGAGGATGGAACTCCTTTCCAACAGGAGTTATGTGTCACCACCACAACACAACACATGGACCCCCGGGAGCTGACAACTAGGGGCTTCTGCCCCAGCAGCAATGAAGCAAAGCAGAGTGCAAACCGCTACCAGGGGTCCAGCACTGACTTCCCCTGGACCAGAACCTGGCCCCACGGCCCCCTGGCCCCACAGGCCACCCGGCCCAGGATTCCCTCCTCCGCAACACAATTTTCAAATCAGTAGTTGAGGGAGGAAAGAGGAACAGGGCTGGGCAGGTCGCAGGTGGAGGACCCTCTCAGCCAGTGTGCTGGGGGTTAGGGGAGAAGGCACAGGATGCCCAGGGACAACATTCGCCTCAGCACAGGTCCAGGGCAAAGAGACAAGTCAGCTTCCACTGAGCTACACAGCGACTGCTTGCAGACAGTCAACAGCCTCCTCGCACCTTCCCTGTCATTTTTTAGCACTGTCCTTGAGAGGTGGCAAGAGCTGGTACTTCCCCACTGCCTCCTGAAACCAAGGGCCAGGAGCCTCTGCGTCTGCTGAGGGTGCACACACAATGCACAGTGGCAGCCAGGCATGGTGGTGCGTGCCTGTAATCCCAGCACTGGGGAGGCTGAGGCGGGAGGACAAGGCCAGACTGAACTATACAGTGAGACCCTGTCTCAAAAAAAGCACAGCAAAAGTCAAGATTGCCACAGCCCCAGGCCACCCTCTATCTATTCTGTGAAATAAACAGTAGTTCAAGTCATCCCTTTAAACTTTTTATCAATTTATTGTAACTTTCGCCCAAAATGTCACTACACATTCTTGCATTTAAGGTGTCTCTGCTCCTGCTTATAGACCTTGAAGTGAACAACTTTCAACCTGCCCAATAAATTAATTTCCAAAAACAATTAAAGTTAGGCATGGTGGCACACTCCTATAATACTAGCACTCAGGAGGCTGAGGTGGGATTGAGAGATCAGAGCCCAACAGGTATAGAGGCTACATACCAAGCCCTGTGTTCAAAAAAAATCACAATTTTTTAAAATGAAAAATAAAGACTGCCAGTAAAACTCAAGAGTTGGCAAAAAAAAAAAAAAAAAGGAATCTAAAAACAAAAGCACAGGACAGCCACACTCCTGGCTGTGGCCCCAGAGCCCAAGGCCACTGGAGGAAATGTTTCTGCATGACCATATGCCCGAGGCCTGCAGCTCCCTACAGACCGCAGCCCGGTGCCCAGGGACACGGACTCCTGCAGGCAAAGCAAGAAAGCAGCCTCCAGTGGCCAGCCCCGGAGTTTCAGATGCTTTCAATTCCTGCATAGAACAAGAGAGCTGTTTGCTTTTCTCTCGCAACCTGGGGAGCAACCATGTACCTAAGGTGTCTAAGCCACACCTCCAAACCCCATGCGGATTTCCCGCTGGACATCCAGACCCAAAGCACTGTGTTCAACTAGGGGCGATCCATGGGACCAGCGCAGGAAGCTTCTAACAGAAAACAAAAGAAAGACCTGCCCCAGACTAGGCAGGTTTCAGGGGGGAAAAGTCTGCAAATCCAGCAGAAACCCTCCCCCCGCCAGTTTCCTGAGAGATGCAACCCCACATGGGGTAGCCACAAGCTCACACCCAAGCTGCAACCCTAAGACCACAGCACGAATGAAAAACTCTTCAGCTGAGTCTTCTCAGGCATCTGAATTGGGACCGCCCAGACTTATAAATCAGAAGAGATCCTCAATTCAAAATAAAATCACATTTGCTCCTCCTCTGAAGCTAGGTACAGAGACCTCACTTAGCAAGAATGAATGGGAACTGGACTGCTGAAACAGTGTGAAGAGTGCTCTGCTAGTACAGGGCCTGTCCCTAACTGGGAGGGCCACCCCATGTTCAAATCCCAGAATGGAGCCAGGAGTGGTGCCATATACCCGTAGTGCCTGCACTCAGGAGGCTGAGGCAGGAGGATCACAGTGAGTTTGAGGACAGCCTGAACTATACAGCAAGACCCTGTCTCAAAAATAAATACTGTAGACCGGGTGTGGTGGCGCATGCCTGTAATTCCAGTACTCGAGAGGCAGAGGCAGGAGGATTGCCAAGAGTTCGAGGCCAGCCTGGGCTACTTAATGAGCTCAAGGCCAGCCTGAACTACATAGCGAGACCTTACCTCAAAACAAAACAAAATACTGTAAATGAAATCCCAGCATGGTACCTGGTCTTCAGTTCCTGCTCAAATTTCCAGTCTTCAAATGTCTGCCTCTTAACAATTCCAAAACTTCAAAGCCCAGGTTAGTATCAATTTTTGATTCCTTATGATGAGGCAACAGGTATGGCAGAGCAACCCGGTACCACAGTAAGACTAGACCAGTGGTGGTGAACCTACAGCCATGCTGCAGCGGGCTTTTTGCATCACTAAAAGCCCTAAAAGGTTCGCCATCACTGGACTACACTAACCTGACACAATGCCAGGACAAGTACTTAACTCTACATAGCTGACAGACCTCAAGTTGAATGCTACGGCCAAATGTAACAAAATGAACCCACATTACCTTGCTAAAAATAATGGAAGTGCTTTTTATAAGCACTTGGTAAAGATCAGAAGGCCTGAGCAATTCCCATGCGTACAATCTTAAAAATATACACAGGACTGAAATCCGGTACACAAGCCCAGGAGCTGAGCCCAAGAATGCACTGTGTTTAATAGCAAAAACCGGGAAGTCAGTCCCATGCAGCACCGATGGGGGACAGGCCTAGTGATATACTACGCAACTGTGGAAAAGAACACAGACACTGAGAGTGGAACGCGGGACAGAATGCCGCCTGGAAGATAGCACTATGAAATGTGCAAAAATGTGCAAAACTCAACACAGGGTGTGAGGAGGGTGAGGGGGTGGCTTGAGGAGGGGCACCCAGCCTGCAGAAGTGGGTGTGGAAAATTGCCAGGCACCCCGGATCCACTCCAGGGTGATTTTCTGAGGTGTTCCATATGCACGTTATGAATTCCACTTTTAAAAATCAGGTAAAGTGAGTTCGATCCCCAGCACAAAAAAAAAAAAAAAAAAATCAGGTAAAGCAGCTAAGTGTGATAGTGCACACCTGTAATCCCAATACCTGGGCAGCTGAGGCAGAAGCCAGTGAGTCCAAGGCCAACCTGCACTACATAACAAGACCTTGTCTCAAAAAATGAAAATAAAATAAAATTAGATAAAGTCAGGTACTGAGCAGTATTTTTCCACCACTACACAGAACCTGAGTGAAGTTCAACAGAACCAGTAAACAACAATCATAAAACTGAAAAATGTAAAAGGACAATTTCCTAACTGCTGCTTACACATCACAAAACCGGTTCAAAATAAAGCCATGTGTTTAATCCGTTTGTCCTTATGACTAACTGGAGGCCACTGGCTGCAATACAGACCACTGTCACCAGGAACGCCTGTTCAGCAAGCTTTCTAAACTGGTCAACTAGCCCCATTCTGAAAGTATTATTCCTGCATTTCAATCTTACTCTAGAATTGTGACATTCTCACCAGAATAAAGGCGAGGTATGCTTCACATTAAGGCAATTACACAAGTACTGCCCCCTTAATTTGTCCCTGAGAGAAAGCACCTGAGATGTATGCAGAGCCCCTGCAGGCGTCCACCCATCGGCGCATCCCCTGGGTCTGTAAAGTTCCTAGGGCAGAAACCAGAGCGTCTTAATCCACTAAGCACATTAGGCCGCACGAGTGGGACTCCATGGCAAGGTTACCTAGTTCTTCACAGCCAGAATTATCCAAAGGAGACCACGATGGCTCGCACGATCCACACAACAGCCACTTCTACCACAGAGAGCTCTCTGGCTTAGTAAGTATCAGAGCGTACGACGAACACCAATGGATGGCAACCAAGGACTGTTCCCCTGGACGCAGGCCTCCGGAGTCCCCGGCTGCTGCCAGCCTGCCCCGCAGGAGACAGCTGGAGACAGCGGCCATCAGGTGAGGGGTCCCTGCCGCGCTCAGAGCCAGAGGGCAACTGACGGTCCCGGGTCCGGGAGGGGACTCGGGAGGACCCCGCACGCAGGACCTCCCCACGGGAGGCCGGGGCGCGGCCGGCCCGCGAGCGCTGGTCCCGTGCGGGACCCGGGCCGAGGACCGGAGCGCCGCGCTCGCAGGGGGAGGGCACCCGGGCCGGCCCATCCCCGCCGCGCCCCTGACTCCGCCGGCCTCGCCTCGACCCCGATCCCCGACGCCGGCCCCCGGCCCCCTGCCCGCCGCCCCGCCCACGCCCACCTAGGCCGTAGGCCTTGGCGCAGATCCACTGCAGGTTGGCGGCGATCTTGGCCCGCGCGGCGTCGTAGCGATCCAGCGGCACCAGGTCGGCGCCGTCCGGCGGGGCCTCCATCCTCGGCCAGCGCTCGGCGGGGCGGCGTCGCCTCTGCAGACAAAGGCCCGGCGGCCCGGACGCAACAAAGGCGCCGCCGCCCTCCCGCGCCGGCCCGCGGGGCGCACGGGCCTCGCTTCACGGCCGCCGCCGCCGTCCAGGCTGCTGCTGCATGCCGCGGGCACCGAGCCGAGGCCGAGGAGTGGCCGGACCGGCGGGCTGGCGGGCGAGGAGACAGCGGCGGGCGGCGCGGGCCGGGGCGGGGGCGGCGGCGGCGGCGCGTGCGCGGCCCCGGGAGACGGCTGCCGAGGCGACGGCCAACGAGCGGGAGCGAGCGCACCGCCGCCGAGTCGCGCAGGCGCAATGCGCACCGTCCGCAGCCCCGCCCCCTTCCGCAAGCGCAGTAGGCACGCCGGGGCCCCGCCCCTTCCCAGAGCGCCGCGCGCCTAGCAACCCCGGAGTTTGCGCGTTGTCCAGGCCGTCCTGGTCAGCGCCGAGGTTCGGTTCTCCAGGCCTCAGGCCCCAGTGGCCGCCGGCGGGGCCCGGTCTTTCCCCGGGGGCGGACGCCGGCCGATCCCCAGTGAGCATCACAGTGCCGAAGAGCCGGGCTCGGATCTCGTGGGCTCCGGGCCGGAGAGCGTCCTTCAGGTTCCGAAGCCGCCCTGCGCCGGAGGAGAGCCGCACCGGGCTACCCCGGAGCTCCGGAACCGAGGATCAGGGAGGAGGAAGAGGAGCGCGGGGAGGATGCTGGAGAGGGCCGGGCCCCGCCTTCCTGCAGGGGAGAACGCGGCGGGCACGTGGAGCAGAGGAGCGGGACGCGAGGGCCTGGGCCGAAGCTGCGGGGAGGCCTGTCCTGGGCGGGGCGACAGTAGGCAGAGCCCGAGACCCGGGACGAACAGGCCCGCTGCGTGCAGAACCAGGAGCGGGCAGTCGGGGGCGGTGCGGCGCCAGGTCCTCCGGGGCCGGGCCGTGTCCTTTTAACAAGGTCCTCCTGGTTCCTGGCAGCGGGCATCGCCAGGGCCGGGGGGAGAGGTGCCATCGTCTGGCATCCTTGCAAGCCTGCAGAACCACTTTGTGACTCCCAGTAGTCTCTCCGTGCATCCCCACGGGTTTGCTAAGTTCAAGTCCACCCCAACCTGGAGGCCTCTGACTTCTTCCTGACTGCCCTGGCCAGAGCCTCCGGTCCTCGTTTGCTGGCAGTGCGGGAGCAGGGATCCTTGTCTGTCCCTGACCTGAGGGAACATCCAGTCCACCGCTGACTGTAGCGTTGGCTGTGGGTTTTCACAGCTGCCCTCTATCAGGCAGAGAAGTTCCTCTGTATCCCCAGTCTGTGGAGTGTTTTTATCATGAAACACATTGTATTTCGCCTAGTGCTTTTGTATGCATTTGTTAATCGTGGGAGGTTTTCTTAATTCTGTAGTGTGCCTTCCTGGATAACCCCACTTGTTCATACTAACCCTTTTTGTGTGTTCCTGTATTTACTATTTCAGTGTCCATGGTCATAATAGGTATGAGTCTGCAGTTTTCTTGTGATGGTTATGGTATTAGGTTATTACTGGGCTCAAAATGAGTTGCAAGTATTTCTTACTCTAGAAGCTTTCGAAAAACTGGTAGTAATTCTTTGGTAGAATTCAAATGCTGAATTCTACCAAAGATCTGGGCTTAATGGATGACCTTGATTCCTAATTCAATCTTTCATCTGCCATAGGCCTATTCAGGTTGTCCGTTTCTTCTGGAGCCAGTTTCAGGGGTTTGTGTCTTTCGGGAATTTATATTTTATCTAAGTCCAAAGCAATTCTAAGGACAGGTAGGAGAGGCCAGGAGAAGGGAGTAGGCACAGGATCAGGAGCTTGGTGTGTGACTCTGGATCTTGTGATGTCCTAGCATCCCTGACAGGCAGTTTTGTGAAACAGCGTGGATAGGAGGACGGGAATCCCCAGGACGAGTGTCTGTGTTTCTTCCAGTTATGCTGCAAAGGAGAGCAAAGAAGTGGCACTGTAACCAAGGGGAGACACTCAGCATATCACATGTCCCCTGGACACTACAGGAGGGAAAGTCTGATGACAGAGGAGGGAAGGGAGCCATTGGTGTCATATAACTGGCAGGAACCCAGGCTCTTCTTTTCTTCCAAGAGCAGCAAGAGAGGATTTGGCATGGACAAGAGGTGAGTTGGGGCCAGGAGCCTGGCTGGCTGAAGGGCAGGGCAGAGGAACTAGGAGTGGGAGGGGACAGACAGATGCCCAGGACACTGTCTGGGCTATGGAGATGGAATATGATGCTGGCCCATTTCATCTGTTTGGGAGACATTGTAAGTGGACAGGAAGCCAGTGGCCTAGCCTGTGTCCCCTCACTGAGAACAATGGAGAAACCAAGGCAGAGTTGCTGGGTTTGACCAGGGCAGAGCCATGGAGGGATGTGCAAGGGACGGTGGTAACACTGAATCACACAGGCGAGGGGACTGGTAGAGGACCCAGTAGCCAGAGGTGGCTGGGCTGAAGGAGCAGAGTACAGAGAACAGGAAGTGGACTCGGGGGTGTGGAGGTACCATGGCCAGGACTGCCAGAACTGCACCTTTAGACCTGATTCTGACATGCTGGAGAGATTGATAGGGCTCTAGGTGCGGGTTTGGGTTTGTTTTCACTCGTAGATAATCCTCAGCCCAGCCTTCCGCATATCACTTACGTTTGACTTGGGAGCCAGCATCTTCTGACAAGCCTGCTTCTGAGACCCAGGGTGACCAGAGGAGCCTGAAGACTCAGGATGTGAAGAGTTGCTTCCTTCTCCAGCCACGCCCCGAAGCCCTCAGTTGGGATGGGAGCAAAATCTTGATACCAAACAGAGCAGGGATGTCCCTGTCCCCCACCAGCCTGCAGCTCAGAGCGGATCCCTCCGCCATCCACCAGGGGAGGGTGACAGGCAAGTGGGGCCTGCCCAGACACTTTCTTCTCTGCAGTTCTGATCCTGGGCTCTGTCCTCTGCCTCAGCAGATCTCTACGAGATCCAAACGCTCTTCCTGCCCCTCCGTCTGCTTTCCAGGGCTCTGCCCTGCATTTCCTTGTTTGTAGGATTTTCTGAGCATGGAGAAGCCCGCAGGGAGGCTTAGTGGAATGTGTGCCCGTGGGGACAGAGTCTCCAGGCCAGGGCACAGACACGCTGCCAGGAATGGTAGCAGGGGGAGCACAGTGTCATGCTGAGTTCCCAAACAGGAAAGGCAGACCTAACCTTCCATAAACTTGGCAGCTCGCTGTCCTTTATGAAAGCAAAAGTGACATTTCACATTTTAGTTCTGATTCCCGAAGTCTAAAGTTGTGCATTTTGATCTTGGAATGTAAACAGGCAAGAAGCTGTGAGTGAGGCGCAGCCTCTCAAGGGCATTTTACCTGCTACTGGGCTCATCACAGTGGGCAGTCTGTCTTCCCAGATCTGGCAGCCATGTCCAGTGAAGCCACCATTAGAGTGGGGACAGCCAACATAAAAAAGCCCCAGAAGAGGAGAAAAAGGCCTTGTGGACTTTCGCTGACCACAAGGTAGAAAGGCTGAGGACAGGACAGTGTGCTACTGACCGGAGTGAGCTAGCACCCATGTCCCACAGGTGGACACACACCCACATGTATGTGTTCACACTCAGGCTTAGATGACAATTTGGGTTAGAACGGGACAGAAGAGCATTTGAACCTGTGGCCCTCACTGCAACTGTGCAGGCTGTGACATGGGACCTGTCTCACCTCCAGCACAGCCAGATCTACCCAGCTGGAATGCAGACCCCACATGAGGCCAGGCTGAGGTGGTCCTTGGTATTCGAGGCCAGCCCAGGCAAGAGGCAGACCCCCATCTCAAAAACAAAGATGCCAAATTGTATACTGTGCATATCTTACAACTTTAAAAATGTATATGATAAAAAATAAATTTTAAAAATTAAGATGCATACACTGAACTTAAAATTTCAGGAAGAACTTGGAGGTTTTTGGCTTTGACATACAGAACCACAATATAAAATTTGAAACTTTATTCACTAGATCCTGGGTTTGCCTGTGGCCCTCCAGTGGCCACACACATGAGCCTGCCTAGAGGTCATGGGTTACTGTGCAGTATAGACACTCTTGGTGGGGAGGTGCTGGGGATCAAACTCAGGGCCTTGCACTTGCTAGGCCAGTGCTCTCCCACTAAGCGAAATCCCCAACCCTAGTTATAGATACTTTTGAACATGAAGATGTCCCCGTGTCTGGGACACAGCTCTCCTGGACTCAGGCCACCCTCCTGCTTCAGCCTTGTCCCATAAATGGCTGTTCTTAGCACAGGGTGGATGATACAAGTCATCTGCAGGGTGCGGGTCATGCAGTCTGGCAGACCCTCCCGAGAAGAGGAGTTCTCACAATGCCCTTGGGAGCCCTGAGCAGCTGTCACTGAGCAGGATGCAGCTGGTCGGGGGCCCGAGCTTCGCACTCTCCAAGCTCGTCCTTGGAAAGGGTGGTATGACACCTGCTCAGTACGCAAGCGGCCCAGGTTCCAAACAGCCCCCCTTGGGAACCCAGGAGCCGGCAGGTCCACTGGCCAAGGTAGGCGGCTCCTCTGCTCACCTGGAGACCTTCGCTGCACCTGGCTTACTTGCGCTATTAAATGTGGCTGCCATGGTGTCTTAGTTACTTTTCTCATTGCTGAGATGAAATATCCGACACCCAAAGTTAAGGGAAGAGGTTTATTTAGCTCAGTTTGTACAGGTTTCAGTCCATGATCAGCTGGATCCAAGGCAGGGTAGCCTGGCAGACAGGCAGAAGGCAGCAAGGTAAGCAAGGGGGTAAGCAAGGGGCAGGCAAGCCTCTTTCTAACCCTTATATTTTATCCAGGCTGCCAGGATGAGAGTGGAGTCCAACCAACCAGTGGATTGATTTAGTGATCACACGCCCTTAATCCCAGCACCACACACTCTAGATTCAGACAGCCCTGAAAAATCCCCAGCTATGACTGCATGAGGGGGACAGCTAGGCACAAACCACAACACATGGGAAATGTTTTTATTTTAATGCAGTTAAAGAAATGGGAAGCAGGGGAGGCACATCCTCTGTCACCTGCACCCAGCTTGGGGACACTCCCTGCCTCAGAAACAGGCCAGCGGTGGTGGTGCACACCTACAATCCCAGTACTCTGGGAGGCCGAAGCAGAAGGGTCAAAAATTCAAGCCTAGCCTGGCCAAAGCAGCAAAGACCCCGGGGCTATCAGACAAGACCTAGCATACCCATGTCCACAGCAGCCAAGGGGCGTCACAGCCAAGTGTCACGGACGGAGGATGGAGGGAGCCTACACATGCCTCTGTCCATAAGATGGACTGTGACGCAAAGAAACAGTGAATTCCTGAAAAGGAATGAAACACCAGCCCGTGCCACTGTGTGAGTGAAAGAAGCCAGAACAGAACACCACACACTGTGATTCCCTCCACATGAGGTGTCCAGGCCAGGCAAATCCAGAGCATGCTGGGGGCAGGGAGGCAGGGTGGGGAGCAGCTGCCGGATGAGCACAGGGTGTCCATTTAGGGTGATGAAAAGGCCCTGGAACGAGATGGTGGAGCCTGCAGACCTCTAAGAATGAACCAAAAACTACCAAACTACACTTCGGAAGGGTGAATTTGATGGCTCCAGGAATTATATGTCAATTAAAAACAAAAACGGGTATAAGCCAGGCGTGGTGGTAAGCACCTGTAATCCTGGCTACTCCCAAGGTTGAGGCAAGAGGTTCCCATTTCTGGCCAGCTTGGTCGACTCAGTGAAATCGTCTTAACATAAAGGCTGAGGATGTAACGGTGGTACAATACCTCCCTAGCATGCAGGAGACAACCACCACAAAACCCACAGGAAAAAAAAAAGAAAACAGCTGATCCTGGCACCTGAGACAGGGGAGAGGAGGTGCTGGGTGCAGGTGGGGCCTCCAGGGCCCTGGGTCGGTGTCCAGGCCTGCAGTAGCGCCTGAGGCCTGCACCGGAGATGACCAGGCAGGTATGGGCTCCCTCACTCTCCTATTGCTAGTGTGTACACAAATCCTGCTGGTAAAAGCTAAAACCAGAAATGGGACTACACAGCCTGACAGACTAGTTTTAATGTGACATTTGGGATGAAAGGTTTGCATTTTGGTTTCTGATCCTCCTTCCTGACCACCAGAACTGAGTGTGGGCCACTTGGAACTACTCCCTAGGGCACTGACTTTCTTTATCATGATAAAGAGACTAGGTCCCTCCCTCTCCACACCCACCAGGCTGGCCTGAGGGAATAACTGAGGTAAACCTGAGGATGCCATTTCTCAGGCAGAAAAGGGGACAGGCACAGCTATGCACACAGGAAAAGCCAGCCAGCTGTTTGCCCAAGACTTGTGCTATTTCCTGTATGTACGTTTTACTTCAAAATTTTAAAGTATCTTTTAATATCTTTAAATGCTAAAGAAATCATTTCCTGACCTGAACATAAATTTAAAATATGAACACAAACCACCCCAAGCCTGGCTGCACCCGTGTACCGTCTCGGTTGACTGAGAGCCTTCACCACGGTGGCATTATCAAGGGGACTTTGCAGCAGACAGGTGTATGTGTAGGGCCAGGCCACCCCCATCAGGCCTGGCCACCCCACTCGGGCACCACAGCAGCCTGGCATCCCAGACCCACATGCCAACACTCCGCACTCTCCCCCACAAGGAGCAAATGTTGATTTAATTTAAATTTAAGTGAATTAATTAATTTAAACTCAAGTTCTCCCTTGTGGCAGAATGAGGTTTGGTCAGGCAGGACTAGGTACTGAACAGCCACAGACCGTGCCGCCAGCTGGCTTTGCCATCCAGGACACAGGCCTCGCAGTCAGCCGCTGTCCCTCCTCCAGGACCAGCCCACCAATTCCCTTGGTCCCAGGGACCCCTCCTTCCCTGCTCTTCAGTGCTGGGGACAGAGGTCCAGGGGCATGGAGAACATGGTCCCAAGCTCCCCTCAGCTGGCTGCAGCCTGGGCCCAGTCCTGCACCCGCAGCCACCACCTGGCCCACCCGGCCTCATGCAGCCTAGAGCGTCTACTCCTGCACCTGTCAGCAAACACCAGACCATACAGTCAGGAATGTGAAATCAGCCAGGGTTCCAACCTCCAGGCAGATGGGGACACCCTGGTGTGGATGGTGACAGGTGCATCAAGTCCCCATGGTCAGCTGCCAGCACTGGCGGGGACAGATGACTCTCAAGCACCTCACACCCAGCTCCTCTCCCAGTGTCCCTCTCCTCTAAGATCTCCAGAATTTTGGAGAAGTATAAATGCTGTGGACCATCTCGGGCCTGGCTTCATGCACCCGGGCTTGGAGCAGACGCACCCTTGCTTCCTCAGGGCACAGCAGGTGTGCATGGTGCCTGGTTCCCAAGCAGCCAGGTGTCTGTGTGAAGGGCCTGCTGGCCCTGGGCTCCCACACGCACTGCTGCTTCTGAAGCCAGGCAGAGGGGCCTGCGTGGAGGGGACAGGACCGACCTGGGTCTGCCACCAGACGCTCCCCAACTCTTGCCCAGGCAGCAGGAGGAAAACCCAGGGCAAGCCTCAAGGGGGAGCCGCTGAGGCCAAAGCCGCCACGAGAGGCAGCTCTGACAGGCAGACTTCCACAGGCTGCACAGTCCGCCAGATCCTCAGGACCTGCCTGGCCCAGACATCCTCTCACCCGTGGCCAGAAGGGCTCAAACTTTTCTTTTTTTTTTGTGGAACTGAGGATTGAACCCAGGACCTTTGCACTGGGCTACACCCCCAGCTCCTTTTTGTTTATTTTGACACAGGGTCTCACTAAATTGCTAATTGCCCAGGCTGGCATGGAACGGTGCCGGGATCACAGGCCTGCGCCTCCATGCTTAGCTTCCCATCTTAACTGTATTAAATGTGTTCACGTAATCATGTGCCCGTCAGCATGTCCATCTCCAGAACTCTCATCCTCACAGACTGACACTCTCCCTGTCAAACACCAGCTCCCCCTCCCCATCCTGTCTATGATTTTGACTCTGGGGACCTCGTATAAGTGGAATTCCATAGCACTTGTCTTTTGACGGTGACCCCAAGGTCTCTTCATGTGGCAGCTGATGTCAAAGTCCTTCCTGCTCCGGGCCGAGCGGTCTCCAGGTGCAGATGGACCACATGTGCCTGTATACCACCTGTCTTTGGTCACGCAGGCTGTCCCCCTCTGGCTACTGGGAATGATGTCCCTGTGACATGGGAGGGCAGCTATCCGTGCGACACCGCTCTCACTCCTTTGATGTACACCCAGAATGGACTGCTGGGCCACTCACAGGCCTATGGCCCAGGTTGTGATGAGCCGCCACACTGAGAGCCGTGCACGCAAGAGTGCAGTGGGCAGGAGCGACCCTCACTCTGCCCTCCAGCTTCCTTCCCTGGCCCTGGCCCACAGCCTCCGGCACAGAGTCCCGGTCTCCTCTGTCTGTCTGCAGGGGCCTCACCTGCTCGCCTGCCCTCCCTGCCCCTGTGCCCTCCTGCCCCTGGGTGGCTCTGCCATGCTCCTGACCCACGGTGAAGCACGCGAGGCACTGTAGGCTCTGAACACCAAGAAGGGAACCGATCCTCTGAAGTCCAGCCTTGTGCCCACACCAGGCTCACAAGGCAGCATGGCGGCTGGGGCTGCCAGGACCCGGGTGGGGAGGACCCGGGGACCAGGGAGCCGATAGACTGGTGAGGCAGGACAGGGATGGGGGCTTGGGCTGTAGAGTCAGGGCTTCCTGCTTGCCTTCCTGCCCCTCATCCTCGCTCCAAGACCCACAGGCTGCCAAGGAGTGACCCTCTCCATGCCCCATGCCCCGGGGGCCCATGCCCCTGGCACCCTCACAGGGAGCCTTGGTAAAGGTCTGGCTGCCCAGCTCCCCTCTCGGGCTTTTCCAGTCACGCCCTGTGCCGCCGGGACACTTCTGCTCGTCCAGCCTGGCCCTACTCACATTCTGGGCCCTCCAGTCTGCAGGTAACCAACGAGCACTTGGGAGACAACAGGAGGCTGAGCGCCCATTGGAGGTAGCCCAGCACTGTCCCTCTGGCCACAGCTGTGGCCACACAGCAGGGCGCACCTGTGCTCATAAGTTGCTTCTGCACGCCAGGCCACCCAGGACCCTGGGCCCTCAGGGATTCTCCAGGAGGTCTTCCTCCTCCTCTTCCTTGTCTCCTTCCCCTCCCCTCCCCCCGCCTGTCCTCTCCCCTCCCTATCCCCTTCCTCCCCTCCCCATCTTCCCCCTCCTGTCTTCTTTCCCTTCTCCATCCTCCCCGCTCCTCCCTCCCCTCTTGTGGTCTGGGGACACAGATCTGGCACGTGGATCATGGTGGCCAATGGCCCATTCCTACTGGGGGACACTATGCAGCTGGTTCCTGACATCCCAGAGCCAGTATGAGGTCCCAGGTGTGGGAGGCATGGTCTCCCACACCCCAGCCCTTCTCATTCCACCCCATGACAAATGTTCAGATACTACTTCTGCTAAGTCTAAACGTACAGAATCCAAACTAAAATGGGCCTTTTTCCAGCACTGTGGACACAATCCAAGCTGCTTTTCCACTGAGCTACATTCCCAATCCTTTTGATTTTTTTGCTTTAAGACAAAGTCTTGCTAATTTGCCAAGGCAGGACTCAAACTTGTGATGCTCCTGCCTCAGCCTCCCTAGTACAGGTGTGTGACACTGTGCCTGGCCGTGCCTGATAATCTTCAAGGGTGCTGTTAGAAACATGTTGCTACCTGGAACTTGGCATTTTATGATGAAACGTGCTGGCTGGTTTTCTTAACCCTTTGGCTGTCAGAGCACTTTCAGGCCCAGTGTGGAAATTCTGACAGCAAATTACGAGAGCAAACGTCATGCCAGGCCAAGCCCCACCTGAGCCAATCGCGCCTGATCTCCAGAGGGGCCCAGGACCCCCATGGCCCATCCTGCTCCTCAGGGGCCTGCAGGTCATGGCGCCCTGTGCTCCCGGCCCTGCCCCACCTGCACTCAGCTGTTCCATGCAGCATTTCCAATGCCACCAAGGCCAGCCAGTCCCACAACTGAGAAGACAGCTACGGCCTCACCCACAAGAGGACTGTGTGCCAGGGACCCCTCATGCCTGCAGCTGGGACAGAGCCCTGGCAGGGTCTGCACCCACGGGCCTGCACAGGAGGACCAGCCTCCAAGCCCACAGGAGAAAGACAAGGGCCACACAGGGGCCAATCCCACACCCGCAGTGTCTGCTGAAAGGAACAGGCGGGTCCAGAGCCGTGTGCACACATCAGGCAGTGTGGCCCTAGACCTGCAGCCACACCACACCACCAACGGCCCCGCTCAGATGGACGCCCTGCCCCAAGCTGGCACTGGCGCTGTGGCCTTGGCTGTGCTCAAAGCTTCTTCCTCTCCATGCGTCACCAGGGCAGCAGAAGCCACTGCTCACTGAACTCAGTGCCCAGCCTCAGCCCAACAAAGCTTCTGGTGAGGCCCGGTAATTTCATTACACCTGAAGGGGCAACCATGACCCTCAACTCCACCTGCCAGACTCAGACTGAATCCCAGGAAAGGCTTCTTGCAGGCCACGGGCCCAAGTGCCAGTGACCACGACAGTGCCCCACGCACCCCAGCAGCCATGGAGGGGGAACCGCGCCCAGCAGGGCCGCAGCAGGATTCCTCTCTGCACACAGTGCACTGGCAGTCAAGGGCGACGTGTGCTCACCTCTGCAGCTTCCCCAGAAGCTATGCGGTCCATGCTCATCTGAGTTGGGTCAGCCCCAGAGCCCAGGCCAGGGCCCACATCAGTCAGGGTGGAACCAGGCTCTTGGGACCTATCAGCAGGAAAGGCATCCACCCAGGAGTTCGCCATCCCCTACGCCCCACAGGCTGACTCCTCAGCATGGCCCTGCCCACCTCGCAGGTGCTCGGTTTGAGCAAGAGACACCCCCTGACAAGATCCTGGGAGCCGGGCAAGCACAGGCACCCCTGGACCCGCCCATGGGCTGGCACCCTGGGCCTTCTCAGCACCAAGCCCCAGCCCTCCCCAGGAATTTCTCCAACATAGAAGCTGGCGAGAGGAGAGGGAGGGCCTGAGGCTGCTCAGGGCTGGCACGGGAAGTGGGCGTGGCGGGTTGACTGTGTCAGACCAGTAAGTGGCACCATGTTCTCAGCACGTGTGACTCAGCTGGAGTGGGACAGCTCGGCCAAATCCCCGCAAGCACACCATGAAAGGCAGCAGGGCAGCCACTCCGAAGGGATGGAAAACACACCTGAGGCTGAGCGCTGTAAGTGGTGATGAGGAGCGGGACTCCGGAGAAGAGAAACCCATCTTCTCATTTCCAAACATGGAAAATGGTCAGGGGGAAAAGGGACCGAAGGAAGAAAGGGAAGGCAGCCCAAGGCAGGGTGGCCGTGGTGCTGGGTCCACAGACCAGGCCCCAGGAGCGCAGATGCAGTTGGACCAGCATCACGGCCCCTCAAACCCAACACGGTCTGCCACAAGCTATCAAGGTGGCAGTGAGACTTGTCCTGGGCAGAGGTGGCAGCGCACACTGTGCTCAGGAGCACACGGCGTCTCCCAGGCACTGAGGTGCACAGTGACAGCAAGTAGGAAAGGGGGCGGTTTATTGTAGAAGCCGCCAGACTCGCTCCCCTCAGGAAGCGAGTTGGACATAACACTGGCTTGGACGTGCCTTCCGTCGGCAACAAGCAGGCTCCACGGCAGACAGCTCAGGTGCTTCTTCTAGCAGCGCTTCCAGAGCCCAGCAGAGCAGCCTGGAGGGGTGCAGGTCACGCGGCCCTTCCAGGAACACCGCTGGAAGCCGGGGGCACAGCCTTACTGTCTCACAAGTTTATGAGTAGTAAGGTCAGGGTGGGTCAGCAGCCGTGGTGCTGGTGGCCCCGGCCCAGGAGCTGGAGATGGCCTCTGCCCTCTCCTGGGAAGCCGCTGGCACCGCCTACGCGCGGTTCAGCGTCTGGAAGATGCGGGAGATCTGCAGCATGACTGGACCTGTCTCCGGGTCGTTCATCCACTGCGTGCTGTTCAGCGGGTTCTCCAGCATGTCCTCAAAGGCTGTGGAGACAGTGGAGCTCAGCGCAGCACCCGGGAGTCCCCCCGCGGCCTCCTCGTCAGGAAGAAGCCACAGAGCTGTGTGTGCAGGGCATGCGCAGGGCCCTGGGGTCACCCCAGAGCCACACGCACAGGACTAGAGCCCAGGCCCGGCCTAACTCGGCCTGAATCCACCAGCAGCGCCAGACACAGACCTGAAACAGAATGGCTGTCCCATGGGCCTGCCGTGCTCACAGTGCAGATTGGAAAGCCATCTGGTGCCCACTAAGAGGACCTGAAAACAGTCTCAACCTACAGCCCAGCTTCCACCCTCACCCTGAGAGAATAATAACCAGACCTAGGAGACTTCCGCACACAGGCACTGCTGCCCTGACTGGCGCTGAGTTGGGAAATCTAGACGTTCGCTCTTAGGAAAATGACTTTTAAAGAATCACCACTAAACATGTAACAGAAGGCTGGGGTCAGCTCAGTGGCAGAGTGCTTGCCTAGCACGCTCGAGGCCCTGGGCTCCATCCCCAACACTGTAAAAAAAGAAAAAAAAAGAAAAATGAAGGTCCACGTCTTACAAAACCCAGAGGTGCCTTCTGACAAAAGGGCCCCCCAGCAAGCATGATCACATCCAGGGCTCCACTGGTGTTCGGGGCTGCGCGGGCTCCTGCGCTGAGTATCCCGAATGCTCCAGGTTTGGAGCCGAGATTTAGTGTCCTGGACATTCAGACTGGGGGCGCGACCTGCCCTGCTGGACCTGCAGCCACTCAGGCTCCAGCCAGCCCAACAGGCATGCAGCTGGAGGGAAAGGGTTCCGCCCTGTGCACGTCCTGAAAAACCTCCCAGGCCCTAAAAAAAGTCACCTAGTGCTCGGCTGCTAAAATCCCTGGAAAACCAGTGCACAGTCTCAGGAAGAAACCCCAGAAAGCCATGTCTGTACTGTGAGAAGGGTAGCATCTAATAAGAAGGGACTGCTCTGTATGCAGGCTGGAGCCCGACCTCCCACTGCCTCCCAACAAATAGAAAAATATATTCCAGAGAATGAAAGAGTGAGCAAAACCAAGGGAAAAAAAGGAGTTAAACACGACAAAGTGCACAGACAAATATTTATTAGAGGAAGGCCTTCTGCCTTTTTTTTCAACACTAGGGGTTGAAACCGGACCTCGAGCATGCTAGGCAAGCACTCTGCCACTCAGCTACATCCTCAGGCTTTTTTCCTTTTAAGACAGGGTCTCACTAACTTTGCCTCAAACTTGTGACCCTCCAGCCTCAGCCTCCCAAGAGCGGGATTACAGGTGTGTGAAGCCACAACTGACCTTCTGTACTGTCCTAGCTTGTGTTTCAAGCACACTGTGAGATTAAAGTGCAAATGAAAGGTGACCAACATGCAAGGAAGGGCAAGTGTTCTTAGCATGCCACTAATGAAGCTGAGTTAATACTGCAATTGAACACCAGACACAAGACATACATGAGTAAGAGAAGAGATACAAGTGACCAATGTGAAAAACATTCGGCGTCACTACCGAGCAAAAGGAGCACAAGCAGGGCAGTCCGGGTCTGTCTGCAAGGTGGAGGGGCCTGGGGCAGACTCCACACTCTGACTCAGTGGCCTGGCGTCCGGCCGTCTGTCCCTGGGAGACACAAGCTGTGCCCAGAGGACAGGGATGAGAAACGTTCACTGCAGCAGGAGGTCCTGGAGCAATTTAATGAGCAGAAGGAGGAGAACAGACCCCCCGAATCACTGGCGCCTCAGATGGCAAGCTCTGCTGCTCCCCAGGCATCCAGGCAGCAGAGAGAGCACCGCTGTGAGGTGAAAGGAGCTGCAGTAAATCCTGGGGCCTAACGCCACAGAAACAGCACAAGGAAACGCACCCCGGAAGGCACAAGGTGACTGATACTTGTGCCTTCACTCCGTTCATTTCCCAGACTTTCTATAATGAATGTTCTATGTTTCTCGACAGAACAGTCATTTTTCGAAACTCGTGTCAGGAGAGCTCACTTCCGGCTTGAGGCTGGCACGTCTCTGCAGGAGGGCACGGCCCAAGCAGGCCAGCCTGGCTGAAGAGCGGCACAGGGAAGCCTAGCAGGACGGCACCACCACACAGAACTCAGCAGCAAGTCGCACGTCCACAGCCACAGCCAGCCGGGCCCTGCTGTGCCCAGGCAGATGGGCTGCCCCACAGACGCCCTGCTGCAAGCAGCAGCCCACTAATGCCAAGTGGGCCCTGACCAAGAGCCTGCGCCCTCTGGGCAGTCTGCCTCACAAAGGGAGGAAGGGGAGACAGCCACACACTCAGCAGCCAAACTGGAGGGAAAGAAGAGCTGCCATTTAACATCAGATGTGTCTGCAACAAACCAATCACAACGAGCAAGGCCAACTGGCAGACATGGAACGGAACAGCCCAGTCGGAAGATTCTGGGGTGGGGGAGAGCCAGCCCAGCATGCACAGGTGTGGGTCCGTGCCCACAGAAGGTCTCCATGCACAGCCCAGGCAGCACGTGCTCATCTCCTGGATCTGGGCATCAGAGAGGGTGGGAGGGGGGATGCTTCCAGTATGAAAGGATGCTAGGAATGGAAAGGGACTAGCTAAAAACAGCCTCAAATGCAGGTTTTCTGTCGAAGGTTCGTAACATGAAAGAAACAAGACACATTCAATTTCATCTAAACACAGAACTTCTGTTCACCACAAGCCAGCAAGGAGCCAGAAACCAAACGACAGCATTTGTCATAACCCAAGTAACTAATGGAGAATCACTGTGCAGGACAAGAACAACGTTCTGAACAAACGAGAAAAAGAAAATCCGACAGGAAGAGGCCAAAAGCTGTGCGCGAGGCCCTTCACTAGCAGTGTGGTCCTGCTTCTGACAGGTGCCTGCCTCAGACCACCTACGAGAGAGCCACCACGCCAGAGACACCGTCCGTGCCTGCCAGGCACGGTGCCCGTACCGGGAGGAGCTCTGCAGGCACAGCCCTGGGGCCACAGCAGCATCTGCACACCCGGAAGGACGGGAACAGCAGGTTCAGAGCAGCACTGGGCGCGAGGTACCTGCTGGGGCACATTCACTCAGTGAAGGCTGGACAGCAGAGCACTGAAGGGCACACAGGACGTCCCAGGCACCGCCTAAGAAGCAACTTCACCACTGCAAGGCAGGAGCAGTGATGGGCTGGGCACGTGTGAACCCACGTGCCCAATTCCAGAGGACAGCACGGGAGGGCAGGTCCTAGGGACGACAGCCACGCCAGGGATGTGCGGGGGACTCAGTGGGACTGCAATATTCGACCACTGAGAAGAAAAACGCTCAGGAAAATCATTTCGTATGTGCTAGACATGCGGAGATTCTTTTTCTTGCCATTGTTCCCTTGCTAATACAGACAACTCATACACCGTTCACCCTGCACCAGGCATCATCAGTACTCTAGAGATAGCTACAACACAGGAAAGGATGTCAGTCATCTGCAGATACTGTGCCATCTCACAGGGACCAGAGCAGTGGGGTTCTGATATGGAGCCCTGTGGCCAAATGCCACAGACACCAGGGTGGCTGAATGGCACACACATAGCTACTTATTTGATTATTCTTTGAAGTTATAAACACCGTATACATTTTTATATGCATGTATATAACAATAAAAATACACAATTACCAGAGAAGTCTCTTACAAATAAGCTGAAGCCAGAACTGACCTTCTCAACATACACGGATCCTACAGAAATACAGCTCACCTGATGCCAGTGGGAGCCTGTCCACCCTAAACTGTTCACTTAGGCACAAGAGCAGCTGCAGGAAGCTGCCCTGGCCCCAACGCCACCTCAGTAGCACCTGTGTCCCCACCCAAGTCAGCGTCACGAAGGCACACATACCTAGCAGCGTCTTAGGGTTGGTCAGGCCCAGCTGCACCACCGGGTTGTCCAGGATGGCCTGAAAGAGAGGGCTGTTGGGGTCGATGCCCTGGTCCAGCTCCTCGGGGGATGGCTTCCGGTCGCCCAGCAGCCACTCACACTGAAACCCAAGAACACAGAAGAGCTGTTAGCTCCTTTTGGAGATGCCGTCGACACAAGCCCTGCACCTGGCCCTGACCCATTCTGCAGTTTCTGGCAGGTTCCCCGAGGTGCTCTAAACAGAAGAAGGGACCCCAACACAACAAGCTGGGTCCTGCCCTACGCTGTGCGTGTCAGCTCAGGCTGCAGAGTGAAGGGAGAGCCGGGCTGGCTGTCTTAGCAGACCTGGCACGTCAAGTGAACCTGAGCACTGCCATGTGCCTGGTCACTAAACGGGGCGTCGGCAGGGCCCCTGGCACCCAGCCTTGCTCTGGGGAAGGAGCTCCACATGACTGTGTTTCTCCACAGCCAACGCTCCCAGGAGGACTGGACACAAAATTCGGCGCTCGAGCCTCAAGCCTGTCCGCGGTGATGGCCCCAGCCCACCCAAGCCCATGCTAGGGGCTCCTATCCACAGGTGGCCTGACACAACACAGGACTTATCTCAAGTATGAGGAAGAACATCCGTCAACGAGTTACACAGCTGCAGAACGTGCACACAGAAGGCACTGTTTTTAAGACAGCCAAGGCCCACAGCTTTTTCAGTACTCTGAATGGTGGGGCGCATACCGGGGATTGAACAGGATCTTTGCATTGAGCTCCATCCCCAGCCCTTTCTTATTTTTTTATTGTGAGACTGTCCCAGCTAGGTTGGTATTTACGTCCTTCCTGCTTTGGCCTCCCGGAGTGCTGGGATTACAGGCACGCACCACCCTGACTGACTAGTACTTCCAAATTCAAAGCTGTATACTGCCCGAGTCATCCTCCCCAGCGTTTCAGCGAAAAGCAGTGTGGGGCGCAGAACACCAGCACACCCTGGACACCCCGAGAGCCAGGGCACACACAGGTTACTGGTGCAGGCCAGCCCGCCCGTACTCACGGCAGCATTCTGCTGGTTGTTGCTCACTCGGAGGGCGTCGATCACCTCCTTCTCATCGAAGCCCATCTCCATCAGGGAAATGACAGCCTGTGCAGAAGCACACAGCCCGTGAAGCCGCCACATCGAACGTGGCAGCCCCGAGGCACGCACAGTGTGCCGCTGTTCATCAACACGTACCCTTCCACCTCCAAGTCCTCGCCCCACAGCCTCACGGAAGCCACCCCAAACTGCAGCGTCCTAAAGCCCCACAGCGAGCAGGACCTGAGTGAGATGTGGCCAAGCTGCCCCACAGCACTCGCAGCCCAACCTCTGACGCTCCTGTCTACAGCAACGAGCAAGTGGCTCAAACCATCCCAGCAACCCACCACGCTCGCCCCAGAGACTGCTAGCCAAACACAGCATTACAGAAAAGTCGAGTCCTAAATCTGGTTTAAATGGAGGCAAAAATATCATTGTTAAGAAAGGCGCTTTTATTCCAATTTTATCTTTAAAAAACAAACTAAAATTAATTTTCATATCTAACATTCAACACTTAGGCTTTAAGTGTTAACATATGCTACTTCTCAGGGTGAATGATGATCTATTCTTCAACTCCTTAGGGAAAAAAATGTACATTTTCAGGGCAAAAATCACATAACAAGATACAGCAATACATCCTTTACTTTATACTGAATTTTTATAACACACTGTTCAAAGAGATAAGTTTTGTAAAAAACTGCAATGGCTTCCTCAATTTCCCAAGGGTATCTCCTGATGTTTTGAAGGTCGAACCCCACTGTTCTCTCTCCTGGGATAAAGCCCAGGGCGTCCTCTCTCCACCCTACTCAGCTCTCCCTGATGCCATGACACCCTGCATAATGTGCATGTGCATCACTCACAGATGGTCGGAGCCTCAGAGAACCCAACAGAGGACTTCAGTGGGGCAGGACAGGCAGGAGGCTTACTGGGACTCTCTGTCTGTGGGGCAGCTCAGAGAGTCCCTCTCCTGTCTGTGGTCTAACTCATCTGCACTGCTGGGAGCTGCCTAAGTCCAGGGGCACACGTATGCACGGCGACAAGACACACCTAGGCCGGGGCAGCCTCAGCACCTGCTAAGCATGTGCAACACCCTGGGTGTGAGCCTCAGCGCTGCAGAAGAAAAGCCATGGGGAAGACTCTAGAGGTCACTGAATTCCAGGACAGCATGGCCTATTTGATCAGCAGCAACAAGAACCATTCTTGCTCCTTCTATCTCAGCCCAGGAAATCAGGACTCTAGGCCAGGACGTCCAGGCTGCACCCTGGCACCTCCTGCCCCTGCTCCAGTGAGAACAAGGACCTCCTTGGCAGCAGTGGCTGAGGTAGGACCTCAATGGTGCTGGCCTGGTGCCCAGTCTCGGGACTGGTACAGAAATCAGAGGGCAAGAGGGGGCTGCCACACTGGCCCTCGACCCCTGACAACCGTCACATGAGAGGACATTCTACAGACTGTTCTAACACAGAGGTGAGGGGAAGCAACAGCAGTAGGAAAGTAGCTTAGGAAAAGGAGCATGTTAAAATTAAGAATGAAAACCTATTTTTTAATAAAACAGTTGAGAGCTGGGCTTGGTGGGACATACCTGTAATCCCAGCTACTTGAGAGGCTGAGGCTGGAGGATTACGGGTTTGAGGGCAGCCTGGACAACACAAGGAGGACATATCTCGAAAAAAGTGGGGGCTGATGACAACAAGAATAGGAACTAACCAGCAGCACACCCACCAGCAACAGGCAGGGCCAAGATCCAGGATAGCACAAGCCAGCCTGCCTGCCTGCAGAGCACCAAGAACCCAGCTCAAGAGCGAGGTAGGAACCAGGCTCCTCGGAAGATGAAGACAGAGACGTCCTGCTGAATCCTAGAAATGCTGCCTTAAAACGGCACAGAAGGACTTTCAAATTCAAGGAGGCACTCACACGGGAAATCTCAAGTGATACAAATGACCTGACGAGGGAGAGGCGGTGGGGGCTGCCCAAGGAGGGTAGAGGCACCATCAGGGCCCACAGAGCAGACAGACAGAAGTGGACAGACCCTGGCACAGGTGCAGTGAGAGTAGGCTCTGAGACCCCGGGTACGGCAGAACAAGATGAGCAGCAGGTCAGAACCTGGAGGTGTGGCTGATCTTGCAGTGACATGGGCCACAGCCCCACAGGGACAGGCGACGGCAATACTGGCCCTGGGTGGCCATCCTGCTCGGCCCTGCAGAAGCAGTCTTGGAAGCCTCCTGCATGGATTCCTGCGGCCTGGCCACCAGGGTCCTCATGGGGGGACCCCGAGAAGCCTACCGCACCTCCAGGCAGGCGCACAGGAGCGGATGCAGCCGTGATTCGAAGAGAGCAAAGGTCAGAGGGGAACCAAGCCCCGAATGCAAGCCCAGGACAGTGGATCACGAAGACGCCCGCATGCAGGGGCCGGCTCGGCCAGTGCCCCAGCTGCTCCTCACCCCTCCCGGGGCCCGCTCCTCAGCTCCCGGCACTGCCCACCCCTACCCCACCGCAGCAGGACTGTCTATGGGCTTCTCAGGAGATGACTCAGGACTTGAGCCCCCTGGACTCGGGCAAGTCTGCACTTGGAAGCACAGGTGTGCCGCGGCTCGGCTCCCCGACACAGGCAGCACAGATGTCGGTGTGCACACGTACCCGAGCGTCAGCCCGGAACTCCCTTTTCCTGCGGATCTTCTTGAAGATCTCCGTGAGCTCGTCCCGCTCCTCATCTCCCTCAGCAGCACCCGCCTTGGCCTCGGAGGTGGCAGCTGTAGCGCCTGCTGCAGCCGGCGCGGCCTGTCCTGGAAGAGGCGTGTCAATGGCCGGGTCTTCCGCGTGCTCGATCAGCCACTCCATGGCCTGCGGCACTGACATGCTGGAAGGGGACAACAGACTCTTCCCAGCGCTCCTGGAGCAGCGACAGAGCCCTGCCACCCAGGGACTCTGGGGAGAGGTGCTCTCGCAACACCAGGCCGCCTCCACCAGCAGCAAGGCCGTCGCCCAGCACAGACGGGCACAGGGCCTCAAACAGCTGGGGTGCGGGGAGGCGGGGTGTGGCTTAGCAGGCAGAGCACTTGCCCAGAGTGCTCGAGGAGGCCTGAGTTCAATCCACAGCACCACAAAAAATTAAAACCCAAGAGGTTCACAGCAGGAAGGACACGGCCCTCGACCCCGGCTAGGATGGAAGTCTGAGTGTCTGCAACGCTGACTCAGGAAGACTCGAGAGGCCCTGTCCCCATGGAGGCCCAGCTCTGAGTGCCAAGATGCAGCCACACAGAGCACGAGCAATGGGCCAGCCAGCGCACAACCCTGAGCACAGCGACAGGGTTTAAAACGCTTAGTGCCTCCTCAAGTCTCAGCTACTCGGGAGGCTAAGGCACAAGGGTAGCTTGAGTCTAGGAGTTTGAGACCAGCACGGACAGTATAGACTCTATCCCTTTCCCCCACCCACACCAAAAAAAGAAAGAGAAAACGCAAAACAAAAAACCTAACTTTGAGATGATAAATTAACTACTCCCAGAGCATATCTGTGAGGTGGCGCTTTAAGGACACAGATGTCCTAGAAATGGCTCATTTAGAGTCCAGAGGGGAGAACGTGACCGTGGGGACCCAAGGACCCAGCCTTGGCGTCTGTAGAAGTTAGGGGCGGCCCCGACATACTGGTTCAGCCGAAGGGCCTTGGAGGCCCTGCTCTCGGGAAAGCCCATCTCTGTAAGCTGTCGCAAGGCTGCCTCATCCACGCGGTCATCCTCGTCCTCGTCCAGCATAGCTGCAGGTGACGGGAAGAAGGCGTGAGGGGCACGGCAGCCCCATCTGTGCCCTGCACACGAGTGGCATAACCTGCAACCGCAGGACGTCCGTCCGGGCTGTAAGGTTAGCTCTCACACATGCCCACAAGGACCAGGGGACAGAGGCCACATCCCAGCACAAGGCAGACACGGATGGTGTGGTAACCACTCTAGTTTCCATGAGGCTGCAGGCACACACTCTGAGGCCACAGGGAAACAGTGTGTGAGAGAGAGAAAGTGTGCGTGCGTGCGTGCGTGTGTGTGTGTGTGTGTGTGTGTGTGTGTACACGCACACAGAGTTACTTGGTCCATCTGGACTGTGCTCATACCGTTTGCCTTCTTAAACAATTCAACTGCATCAGGGTTCAGAGCCAGCAACTTCTGTGCCACTTCAATGAGAGACACCAAGATTTTCCGAAGCTCTGTCTGGAACTGCAGCAGAAAAAGAAAGAGCAATTGTTTCTCTGAATATCATGGAAAGCAACTTTCAAGCATCCCAAACCAAGTCCCCATGGTGCCACCTCCATGGAGAAGGGGCTGGTTCGTCCCTCATGAGATGCCACAGCACGGGAAGGAAGCTGTGTGTGCACAGTGACAGATACATGTGCAGCAACAGCTGCTAAGAGCCCAGGGTGCTGCCTTGCTTCCAGCAGAGGAGAACAATGCTTGGTCCTGGCCAGTGTCATGGAGCTAGAGACCCCACTGGCCACCCCCCAGCGGCGGAAGCACAAACAGAGAGCTGGCACGACGCTCTGGAGACCCTTGTGCACCAGCTCCCCCGAGGCGTGGCCTGGAGACCACAAGGGGCTGGACAGAGGCAACTGCCACAGAGTGACGATGCCCGGACCACACGGGGCCCTCTGCAGGATGCCTTGCTATGCAATCCGGGGACACCAGCACTCAGGTCAGGCCAACTGGTGGAGCCAAAGGCGGCCACGTGCCACACCCCGCGCAAGTGTGCCCGGGCCCTGTACTGGTTCCCCCAGGCACCGCAAAGCCTGTCTCCCAGCTTAGAATTTTCCAGTTCACAATGATGTGAGAGCCCAGATGTCTGCCAAAAGGTTTTGCCAACCTCAGGCAAAACCCTCAGGTCCAGCCAGAGGTATCTATGATTCAGGCCCTGCCTTCAGGGATCTAAATTTCTTGTTTTGAAATAACTTTAGATGTACGGGAACACTGCAAAAATAGAAGAGTTCTTGAATACCCTTCCCCACTCTCCCTGAGTGCTTTCTGTTTTTGTTTTGAGACATGATCTCACTATGCTGCCCAGACTGGCCTCAAACCTCTGGGCTCAAGTATCCTCCTGCTTCACCCTCCAGTGCAGCAGGGGTACCCACTTCCCCAAGCACCGTGGGGACACTCTTGTGGCCCCTAGACATGCCCCCACCTAGCACCGCTGGCATGTGCAGGGGCAGAACTCACGTCTCTCATGGTGGTCTGCACCGCAGCCCGATCCGTGCTGCAGGCGGGCAGGCCAGCTGTTGCCCGAAGTATGGCCTCCTTGTCCGGAGCCTTCTGTTCCTGCTTCTTCTGCACAGGGGGTGGGGGGAGTCAGCAGTGAGCGTGGGAAAGAATTGAGTCAAGAGGCCCACACGGCGTCTCCTCCTCCAAGAACTGAGAACCCCTAGAACTGGTAGATGGTGGGGAGCTCTGTGCTCAGCCTTAGGACACAGCCCAGGTCAGATCCTTAGGACCCAACTCCACCCACTATCAGCCACATGGTGGGGAGGACAGAGGAGAAGCTGGCCCAGGGGCCCTCAGAGGCTCCACACAGACTTCAGAGAAGCCCAGAGGCTGAAATACATGCTTGTCCTTGGGCCTGCACAGCCTCAGTGAGCCAGAACACCGGAAGGGGTAGACGGTGGAAATGACCAGAAAGTGGAGAGGACACAAAACCGGGAGGGAGATGGCAGTGAGCTTGGGAAGGTGAAGGTGTGTGGAGGGGTGGACAGTGCCACAAGCTAAGGCCACGAGCCCACGGGGGCTACCAGCCCTCCCAGCCACGCCCCAAGACTGGAGGCCAGAGAGTGGGCTGAGCCCTGGGAGCTGCGGTGGGGCTCATCTAGCTCCCCAGAGAAACCCAAGCCCTCCTGAGAGCCAGAGCCAGGCCTGAGGCCCAGGATGGGAGGGAGCAGCTCCTTCCCATGCCAGCAAGAGACCCAGCCACCCAGGAGGACAGATGAGGCCAAGGGGTCAGCCAGAGGACAGCACCGGCACCAGCACAGAGCACCAACGGGAGGTGACACACAGACGAGGACAGCAGGGCAAACTGGGAACCACAAAGGCCAGGGAGGTACAGGAAGGAGAGGGGGCAGCAAAGGGTAAGCTGAAGAGAGAGGTGTGTGCCGACCCACACTCGGCGGGAAGCACGGGGCGGCGGAGGACAAGGTCAGGATGCGCGCCACGAAGCAGGCCCACCAGCCAACCCAAGAGCTGCAGAGAGAGAACAAGGAAGACAAGAGAAGAAGTTATCGAAGATGACCCAGAGCGAAATTTCCTCAACTCAAACATCTGAAGTCCCAGAGTCACAGTGGCCAGCACAGAAGAAGACATGCACAGAGCCTGTCATGACCCCACAAGTTCCGCCGGACAAGGGCAGGGAGAGTTCATGGGTGGCCGTGAGCAGCACCGTCCACAGCCCAGAAGCTAGAGGAAGTTGGTTCCAC
Source organism: Hystrix cristata (assembly GCA_004026905.1). Lineage (NCBI taxonomy): Eukaryota > Metazoa > Chordata > Mammalia > Rodentia > Hystricidae > Hystrix > Hystrix cristata. The sequence continues at coordinate 54,807 of PVJO010006734.1, forward strand.
CAAACCAAGGAAGAAGGCAAGACAACACTTGATGCCTCAGCAGCAGAACTTGAAAATGGCAGTCGCCCTCCATCCCTAGCAGGCGCTGCCAGCTACAGGAAGAGCACTCGACCCGTGGTGGCCCTCAGAAGACATGGCCCCTTCAGGCAGAGGGACCCCCCTCTAGGAAACTCCACTGGGGCCCAGCCGGGCAGTGGGGACAGGGTAAGTACTGCCTCCCATCTGGAAAGCTCAGAAGCAGTTTCCTCCCCAGAGCCCTGATTCCTGGATGTCAACACTCAAAATCCTTGACAAGAAACTGGCTGAGCCTTCTGACCTCACAAAGATTCAAGTCTACCTCACAGAGACCAGTCTGTGACGATTTGTCAGGCGGAAAGGGAAAGCTGCATATAGTTCTGACACAGAAAAAAGAGGTGGAAGACTTTGTGGTACGTGGACCAGGGGCACCCGGAGGGAAGGCGTCTGGCAGACAGCCTGATACATGTGACCGATTTCAGAGGGTTTCTCAAATCTGCTGAGGAAGATGAGAAAGTCGGTGATAAACCTGAGCAAGCAATAAAATACTGAGAAAACAAGCAAAAAAGGTTGTACAAAAAGATCATCTCAGCCTGGCATGGTGGTACAGGCCTGCAATCCCAGCATTCTGGAAGGCTAAGGCAGAAGGATCACAAATTCAGGACCAGCCTGGGTAACTTAGCGACTTACCTAATGAAAATAAAAAAGGACTGGGGATGTAGCTCAGTGCCAGGGCCCTGGGTTCAGTTCCTCATACCAGTAAAAAGGAATCCTTGCATTTGTGTGTGGTGCTGGGACTGGACAGGACCCCACACATACTCGGCAAGTGCTCCACCACAGCTCCTAGATAATCCTGGGTGTGCGTGTCAGTTTGTTTCTTTTTTAAGACAAGGTTTTGCTATGTATCCCCAGCTAGATTTGAACTTGTGGTCCTCCTGCCTCAGCCTCCCGAGTGCTGGGACTACAAGTGTGCAACACCACACCCAGCTTCCTAAATAATCTTAATATGCTTTCCTTATGGCAGAAAACAATGCTTAAGATGCAACAATAATAAGACGCTGAGATCATCTTCAACTAATGTTGCAGCCTAACACTCGAGAGAAGAAAGGGGAGAGAGGCTGAGGGCGGCTGCACCTTATCACTAAGAAGCCGACAGTCGGAGCTGATAACTGAGGAAACAGCGAGACACACACGCCACTCCAGAATCAGGGGTAGCTGCTAAGGACACAGCTGAAAGAGTCCCAAATGGTCCCTTCAGGGACCGTGACTCAGGTATCACAGGAAACTGCCACTTCTATTAAAAGATTTGTAGTGTTTGGGTTTTTCAATACATGTGTTCTTTTGACTTAGAAAAATTAATCTTAAAACCATGAATACATGGCTTGCCACATCACACTCTGCAAACAGGTGCAGAAGAGAGGAGGGCTGTCAGGGCGGCCCACTGCGTCCTGCATGCTGCCCGTCAGGAGGCAGCGGGGCTGCGGCCAAAACCTGCCGTTCTGTCCAAACTGAAAGGTGAGAGCAGCCAACCGCCTGCAGTGGTTCTCAGAAGCAGCCCGGCTTGGCAGTGGGGCGGGCCCAACCTCGCCCTGCTTGCCGCCTGCCCACCCCCACGCCATGGCCAGGTGTGGCTGAAGATAAGGCGGCCCAGCCCCGGGTGCTCCTCATATATCCATGGCCCCAGAGGAAGCCCCAGAATAGCTCACCCGCTCTCAGGCCATGGACCAGCCCCAACAGCCAGGCTGCTCTCTCTAGGGTGAACGCACTCCCTGGCCTTCCAGAGCCGAGGAGGAAACCGGTGCCTTGAGATGAGCCGTGAAGTCCAGCAGCTGCTCAGGCTCCTGCACCACAGGGCGCAGGCCCCAGAGTAAGGGCAGAAAACGTCAAGTGCACAGGACGATCTCACACTGAAGAATGAGCTGCAGGGGCAGCCACTCGACCAGGAACACACAGTGCCATTTCCCTACGGCAGCGAGTCACTCGACTGCTTGCCCCAGGACACCTGACTCTGCCTTGGGAGAAGCAGATGAGACAGGCACAGCGGTGCAAAGCCATGGGTCACCTCGCTCTGCATGCCTGCTCCCTGTTCTGTGCACAGGTCCCTCAGCAACACTCCCACTTTGTCCTGCTGGTGCCCGTTCAGCTGCTCGAGGACAGAGAGGGAGGAGAACACAGAGGTTAAGCCCGACTGCAGCGTGGGATTGAGCTTACTGAGCTGGGCCCCAACTGGAGATGGACGGAGGCTGGTTAGCAGCTCAGCTGTGTCGCAGGTATGTAACCAGGACACACGCTGGGCTGGCAAGTAATCAGCACACAAACACTTCCAGATAGTCCAAAGCGCAGGAGACTTCTGCACTTGGAAACTCACCTTCTCCTCTGCTGAGACATCGGCCATCTTCGGAAGGGGAGCTGGGGCACGCCTCTTTATCAGCAGGAGGACATCTGGGAAAAACCACACTGGATCTGAGTGCGGTATCACCCCACAGCCCTAAGTGCCAGGAAGGGTGCTGGTGTCCTGGACAGAAAGCAGGGGCTCCCCTGGGTCCCTCCTAGACCTGGAATCACGCCCACCATTTCCATGATGCCCTCATGGCCCTGGCTGACCTACGGGCTCCAGGGAGGGCAAGGACAAGACTGTGGGTCACCAGGCTGTGGCCACACAAAGAACTAGCAAAAGTCTTGCAAAATGCCCTCATTCTTGCAGGTCACTGTGAAAGTCTGGAGGCTGCGAGCCAACAACCTGTGGTGTGGCTGGTCCATAATCCAGGACGGTGGATCACCTCCCACCACACCGGGTTAGGTCGGGGACCACACTCCGGAGAGGCCTGTAGCAACATGTCCAGGGTCTTAGCTTCTAGGACTGCCAGGATCAAGTCAGTACTTAAACAGCATACAGAACGCTGAACTTCTCTTCCCAAGCACCTCTAGACATGGAGCAGATGTGTATAACCGCACATCTCACTGTGAGGCCTCAAACAACCGACACAACCATCGTTTCCAACCCAAAAGTAAGACCTGTGGAAGCTCCAGAGTCTGGGTTTGCTCTGAAACAGAATTAAAAATAAATTTCACATCTGGCTTCTCAGATATCTGCTGCTTGCTCAGTTTTGATCTCTGCTGTTTTTCACAAATAATCCATTAACACACACTTTTTTAATAAAGTAAAAATAAAACCAGAGTCGATCCAGTTTTCTTGCTCAGTCAACTTGGGGAACAGACGCTGGGCACAAGGCCTCTGCCCAAGGCCGTGCTCCTCCCTGAAGCTCCCTCTCCCCAGCCCCCAGCCCGGCTCCTCCCCGAGGCCCCCTCACCTTGGTCCTGCACATTCTCCTCCAAGATTGTCTTGGTGTCGCTCAGCACCCTCTCAGAAGCAGCATGTATGAGTTTATGGTGGGTGACACTTTTGGGGTCTTCCAGGCTCCCGTGAGCACACTGGGAGATAAAGTTAAACAATACGTGATAGAAAGTAAGTCATCATACCCACAGCATAGGGCCTGACATTGAAGCCACACAGAAATGTATGGGTTCTCTCCCTAGGTGGGACAGTAAAGCTTAGATGAAATCAAAGAACCCCATTAATGATGCAATAAAATACCGCAACGCATGACCCCCAGGCCTCCGCTCTCATTACTGCCCACTCTACACTGTTAGGGCAGCTCAGAACTCGGACACAAAACACTCAAAGCAGTGACAAGCCAAACTGCTTCTCTGGTCTGAAAAGATCTCCAAAGGCTTTTTGTTTCTATTTTTGTTTTTTCAGTACTGCAGATTGAACCCAGGGCCTCCACACTGAATTACAGCCCCAGCTCCTTATCTTATTTTTTAAATTTTGAGACAAGAGTTGCCAAGTTGCCTGGGCTGGGCTCAAACTTCAGATCCTCCTGCCTCAGCCTCCCAAAGAGCTAGGATTACAGGCATGCACCACCACACCCAGCTGGACAGTCAGTTTTAAATCAAAATAGGTCCACTGCTTCCTGGCAACATGAAGACCCAGGTATCATTTGTGGATTTGTTTCCCTTTCTTCCACAGACACACAAATGGGAGCAGGGGAACGGCAAAAGAAGAAGATTGACTCCCAAAGCCCAAGAACCAGGCCTTTCCACTGAGCGCGGCCACCACACTGCAGATCCACTGAGCGTGGCCACCACACTGCAGATCCACTGAGCGTGGCCACCACACTGCAGACATGGCTCACGGGGCTCCCACTGGGGCACCCCCCAGGAGAGCCGCATGTACAGAGTTGTGTCTATATCGCCAGAACCCTGGAAATCCAGTGACACAGGTGGGCAGCAGAGGGAGGGAGGGACTGAGGTACTGGGCCACCACGGGAAGCCGTCTACTTCACAGGAAGTGGTGGTGAGGAGGGCACAGCACCGCCCGGCTCTCACGGGGGACCCAAGAAGCCACCTGTATGGCTACCAATACCAGGGGCCCTTCCAGTCCTGAACTGTCACCTCATGGCCCCACAGCACACCGCCGGTAGACACTGACTGGCACTTCAGCAGGCTCCTCTCTTTGTGTACACCACAGCTGCCTGGAACACATGCGCATGTCACGGGATGGCAGCGGGCCTGCGTGACTCTGGGCAGGGCCTATCTAAGCACCAAGTGCACCGTGTGACAACAGCCCAGGCGCGAGGTGCCTCATCGAGTCCGTGCAGTGTCACACCCTTGGCTCCACACATCACCCCAGACAACGGGTCCCGCACAGCGCTGGCCCTGCTCGGGCACCAGACTTGGGTGGGGAGAGGGCAGTGGTCTCAGGTACTTGACTGAAGACCTGCAGGTGCTTCCGTTCTCCCGCACTGCATAGGGCGGGGGCTGGGACTGCTGGCTCACACCCGTGGACCCCTGGGGCCTCGAAGGCAGAATTATCTACAGATCAGGAAAGGAAGACACCTGCGAGACCAGGCCACATTGCTCACTGGGTGCTTTCCAACACTCGGCTCGGCCTGGAGACGGACACAGCACCATCCCAGTACGTGCCCCACTGGGACACTCCGCATCGGAGTCCCTCCATCCCCTGCATGTGCTACTGGAAGTTTGCTCATCGTCTCCCTCTGCTACCCAGCACACACAGTGCTAACTGGAAAAGAAGGAAAAACTGAAGCAGGTATTCACTCTCAACACTGGCCTTTTAAGAGTAACTAGAACTTTCCATTAGCGACAAGACTGACAAACAGTTTTGAGAAAAGGTCACAAAGGCTTCAAGGGTCAATAAACATTCCCCAAAACTGGCAAGTCCGAGGGGCACACAAAGTGGAATCCGGCTAACAACCAACTACGCTGTTAGTGCCAACTGCAGAGCAGGGAGCCCCCAACTTCCTAAGCCGGGCAGTAGTTCTGCTCCCAGAAATAGCAGGTATGCTGGTTTGTAATTCCAGTATTTGCAGATAATTCTAGGTGATCTGTCAAGTTTGGAATATAGTCAACGAAACATAATTTTCCAAAACAGTCCCCATTCTGGTTTTCAAAATTCTGCACCCCACATTGTGCCAACAGCATGCCAGGAGTAAAACAGAAGTGTGAGGTCCTGGCACACACAAACCTCCGGCATGCCTGACCCCTCCATCTCCACATTCGTGTGCTTGGGTGTGGCAGCGAAACCCCAGTGAAGGCCACCTCTGTGCCCCAGCCATGTCCCGTGTCCTCCCCAGAGGAGCCAGGCCTTTGCTTCTGCTCAGATCTGCTACACTCTGTCATGTGGAGACCTAGGTCCTCATGGGGCCTCGGACATTTCAGCCACACTACCAAGTACCGCGCTGTGCTCCATCCCGTCATCCACATCAGAGAACCACCACTGCCACAGGCGTCGTTTTCTTACCATCGTTAATGCCCCATTAGACCAAAGGGCTTACTGTGTCCCTCCCAGGCCTGGAGTAACAGAAGCTGGGGACTGCCATGGTGAGCCCACTTTGGACAGAACAAAAAAGGCAAAGGCAGAACAGCGATCCATTTCCTCAGTGTTGTGGCAATCATCCCTCTTTACTATGCCACTGGGCTCCCAGCAGTACCAGGAGAGGAGAGGTAGAGGGAAAAGAGGGAAGAAAAAACACTTGGACAACACTAGTGTGAGTGTGCACAGGGGAAACTGGGAAAGAGCAACAGGACACGCAGGCCTGGTTTCCAGGGTGACATTCAAGCGCACAACTCGAGACTGCTCTTCCCTAGCTAGTGCACTCTGACTCTGCAGGATGGAGGGGACACGGACAGGGACGTTTTCTGATGGCTCAGCTCTCCAGTCCCATAATTTATGTCAGCTTTACGGCGTGAAATTCCCCTGCTGCTCAGATCCTCCACACCTGGGGAGACTGCAGAGTGGACTAAAATCTCAATTTATAGGCAGATAATGACAAAAAACCCCAAATGAAACAATCTCAATACCTACCAGAACAATAAATACCATGAATAATTAACATCATATTGAAATTGGCTGTCTAATTAACACCAAGTGCTCCTAAAATTTACTAGTAAGCATCCATGGATCATTTCCTAGCCCCTTCGTAAAACACTACTACAATAGTGATGTGAGTCCGTAGCATTAGTGAGTTAAACTCAGTGCCACACTGATACAGGTAACATTCCACATCCCTGCAGTTTGGAGGTGACTATATATTTTCACTTCTCCCATGAATCCTCACATTTGTTTTGATGGCCACTCTGGGCCAAGTTCTGGGCTTGTAAATATAAACCAAGCCATTCAGGAGCCCATGGGGGGGAGGTGTTCTAAACAGTCAAACCACATGGGCTAGGTGATTAAAAATACAAGAGGCCAGGCCAGTCGCACACCTGTAATACCAGCACTGAAGAGGCTGAGACAGGAAGATTGCCAAGAGTTCAAGGCCAGCCTAAACTATGTAGTGAGATGAGACACTGTCTCAAAAAACCACAAAAATAAATAAATAAATAATAAAAAATAAAATACAAGAAAGCAAACACACCTGCCTTGAGCGTGTGAGTCTCCCTGAGGTGGACCACTGAGGGTAAGACCCCCGAGCTACTTGTGTTCAGTGAAGTGTTACCAAGGTGAGTCCCCCCACACCACCTCTGACAGTTACAGATGGAGTCTACCTGACCACACTCATGAGAAAGGTGACCAAGTTCTCTCTGCCAGGAGCGACTACAGTTCTAACTGGAAGTTCACCCTGGGAGACAACAGCCATATCTTAGCAAACAACCTGTCAAATGTACACATAAGTCACTGTTCCCACGCAGTCCCACAAAAAAAGCTGTGGCTGCCTTTAACCTAAATCCTGAGAAGCAACACTACATCACATCAAGTCTAGCGCTTTGCTAGACCACAGGGTCTGACAGACAGACGCCTCACCTCACCTCACTGAGTTGGGTTTAGAGGCAAAGTCTCAAGACCTAGTTCCAACATCAGCAACCTAAGGAGCTGAGGAGTATCTCAACCTAAGCAGGTTTCTTACCGCGGACTTCAACAAGTGGCACACTCCGAGAGAAGACCTGGTCGGTACCTTCCGCTCAATCGATTTCACCCCACAGAAAAGCAGCGGCGCTATTTTAAGTGACTGGAGCTCAGGGCCAAGCCCAGACTCACAGGCAGCCACGGGGAACCGCTCCAAGCAGCCGCTCGGCGGGCAAGGGGAAGACGCCTCTAAAGGAAGGGCCCTGCACTGGCTCTCAACTCGCGGGCGAGCGGGTGAACACCCAGACTTCACCCCAACTGCAGGCAAGCAGAGATGCTGGACAGCCACGAGCCTTTCCAACATCGGTCTCCCCTCCGCAGAAAGTACAGGATCGGGTGGCCCGAGGAGCGGCGGCACGGTGGCTGGCGGCAGCCGATCGCCCGGGCTCGGAACCGGGAAGGGGGCGGAGAGGACCTGGGAGCTGGGGCTGCCGCGGGTCCAGGTCGGGTCCCAGGTCCAGGCGCGGCTCGGGGTCGGGCCGGGGTGGGGCGGAGCGCGGGCCCGGCCTTACGTGCTTCAGGCAGCGCTCTTTGAGCTTCTCCACCGACGTGTCCTCGGTCGCCTCCTCCAGCCACTCGGCGCCGTCGGCAGCGCAGATGTGCAGCCGCAGCACCTTGCCCGCGAAAATCTTCTCCTCCTGCACGAACATCGCGCTGCCGCCGGGGCCTGCGCCGGCTGCCCGGGCCCGTGAAGGTCACCCGGGCGGGCGGGAGAGCGGGCGGGGGCGGGGCCGGGCCGCCGCGCGCTCCTTCGCTGGGCTGCGCCGCCGCCCCGCCCCGGCTCCCCTCGGCCCGGCCGCCCGTCACTCGCCGCGGCACGAGAGACCGCGGCGCCGCCGCCGCGCTGCCGCCGCACAGCCGCCGGGGGCGCGCTGCCTCCGCCGCACCGGAAGTGCGTAACGGACGCGCCAGTCGCGCGCTGGGAATTGTAGTTCTGCGGCGGGCGCCCGGCTCCCTCCGCGCGCCGGAAGTGCGTCATAGGCGTGTCGCTGCATGCTGGGGGTTGTAGTGCCGCGGCCGCCCTCTCCTGCCGGGGCCCTCGAAGCGAGAACCGCGGACAGCAGAGAGAGCAAGAGGAAGACGTGGAATGGCGCGGCCGTGGCTTCGTAGCGATTGCATGCTTATACTGAATCCATATTTTGGGCGAAGTAAAATATATTCTTAAAGTTCATCTTCGTCAGGGGCGCAGCCCAGCGGCAGAACGGCGGCCAGCATGCACAAGGCCCTGGGTTCGAGGCTCAGCACCCGAAGGAAAAGCAGTCCCACTGTCTCCTGCCTTTGTAGGACATGCGCTCGGAAATGTTAGTTGTGCATGTGGCCCGTTTTGTTTCTTTTGGACTGCACGGCCCTCGAGCAGAGATTTTCCCACGGGAACTTGTTAGAAACGCGGCTCTCAGGCTCAGCCCTGGGTGGGAGCCAGGGCCCGCGCGGGAGGCCTGCTCCGTGGCCGCCTCTTCGGTGGACGTGCTCAGTCGGTTGGGCAGGCACCCCCAGGGCACGTCCGGGCCCAGCCTGTCTCAGAACACGTGCGGACCGGGGCGGGCCCACCTGCTCGTCCCAGACCAACCCTCAGCCGCTCCTCACCTATAAATCCCCGCCACCCGTGCTGTGTTCACCGTGAGCCCCGTAGCCGTCCCGCATGCAAGACCCGGTTGCAGCGGCCCCTGTACCTGTCATTTGTCCTGAATAAAGTCTTCCTCGCCATGCTCATTAGATTGTTTGTTTCCTGAACAGTTGATCGAAATGTATGGAGCTATTTGGGCTCGAGCTCAGCCCCTGGCTGCCTGCACGCTTGTTCCATCCATTCAGAAGCCTTTCTGAGCAAAGGCGAATCAGAGGCCGCACATTCCCGATAGGGTGGCGTCCACTCACCCCTAGTCTTTGCCTTTGATGCAGGAAGGAGAGGTGCTGTCTGGAGACCCTGGAGTGAGCAGGGCTGGTGGCGGCCTCTGACTCCGTGGAGGAGAGGGAATTGGGGGGAAGGGAGAGGAGCAGAGGCAGGCAGGGAGCCCAGCGCTAGGGGAACTTGCCACCCACTGGGGAGAATGGGGCTGGGAGACGTTCGTCAGTGCCATCGTGGGAGCGGTGGAAGGGGAGTGACCTGGGGACAGCAGACACTGAGGAGACCAGGAGCCGGGCAGGAAGCTGTGTGTCCTCTAGGGAGGAACGTGGTGGTCTGAACCAGGACAGTGAAAGGGACATAGATTCGAGTGGCTACAGGGAGTGAGGCCAGCAGGACTGGTAGAGCCTGTATGGAGTAGAGTGTAACTAAGAGGGTGGAATCAGGGTGGCATGAGGTCTCTCTGCCAAGGAGATGCGCAGGGTGGGGAGGTGGAGCTGGCCCATTGGGAAGGCGCAGAGCTCGACCTTGGACAGGGCACCTGGATGTGCAGGGACGTCCTGGTGGAGGGGCCGAGGGGCAGCTGAATACACAGGACTCCTGGGTGGGGGACAGAGGGGGCAGCTGTTGACAGGGCAGCTCACCCCTACCCATAGGAAGACCAGTAGGAAAATGGAGAAAGAGAGCGTGCCAAGAAGGTGCTAGGAATGCGACCCCAAGGCATGAAAAGGGGGCAACTTCGAGGATAAAATGGGGCTTATGGGAGAACCTGAAACGTCACTTGTCATCTCAGGGAGTACCTTCGGAGGCCTAGCAGGGCACAAGCTGGGTGGCCCTCATCTGTCTTCTATAACCTCAGTGACACTGAGTGACAAACCCACCTCACTCAGTTCCTGAAACAACTCCATTATAGACCTTGAGTTGAGTGCTAGCGGAGGCTCTGCTGACCGGCCAGCCAGATGCTGGGGGCACGTGGGCATCGGTCCTGAGCCAGCCAGTGGCTCTGCCTGTGAGGTCTCCGTCCCCAGTGCCTGGAGAGCTTGTTCCCAAAAGCACCTGGGGCCTGACCTCTGCCTGAGCCACAGATGTGGCTGCTTCATCCCCAGCCTCAGGGTGGAGTCGAAGTGATTGGGAAAGGTCGAGGTTGGGGGAGGCTGCCGACCAGCCCGTGAACACACTACAGTGCAGGCCATGGGGCTGTGAGGACGTGTGGACCATTCTGAGAAGCTGGCTGAGGATCAGAGAGCCAGGGGCAGCGGACAGGAGAAATCCAGGGGCACCCCGAAGAGGGACCATGGTGCGGGACCAATGGAGGGGTCCCATGGCAGGGCGGCGCTGTTCCTATGGGAGGAAGTTGGGCACACTGCCAGGCTGAGCAAGGGGGCCCTCAGGGGCAGCACCTGTTTCCAGCTTGGGATATGGGTCTCTGTATGGCATCCGTGCCCTTCCTGCTCCCCTGGGCTGTATAGCATGGGGCCACCCCACCAGGAAACTACATGTCCTCATGGCCAGGCAGGCAAAGACTCAGGGCCTGGGCCAGAACATGAGTACGTGGAGGCCGTGAGGGCGGCTCTGACACTGCCTCGCTGGCTGCCCGCGGCCCCGGAGGCTGTTGTGTCTGGAATGAGGCTACATTCATCTCCTGCAGCAAAGTTCCACCACACTGGTGCTGGTGTGACTTAGCAAAGGACCTCATCTTCTCCCAGGCTGAGGCCAAGAGTGGCCACACCCCTGGTGGTGGTGGTGGTGGCGTCCCTCATGTCTCCTCCAGCTGCCGGCAGCTCCAGGCGCCCTTGGGCCCGAAGCCGCTTCAGTCCAACCCCTGCCTTGGTCTTCAGCAGCCTCCCACGTCACCCTCAAGCCATCTGTTCCTGAGTGGGGCCACCCTCACCTACAGTGACCTTATCTGAGATCCTTAGTTCTACTCGCAAAGATCCTTCCCGAGCCAGGTCCCCTCTGCAGTGCAGGTCAGGACAAGGGGCGACTCAGCACAGGGCAACTGCAGGTCAATTTGGCTGTGGTCCCTGAGGGGCATCCCCACGCCGTGGGACCCCCGGGCCCCTGTGTGCTGATGTCAGCCTTGGGGGTGCCGGCGAGGGCGGAGAGCCGCCCTGTCTCCTCGCCTGGTCTATGTCACTGATAAATTGAGTCTGAATGGCATCTTTTTATTTTTCTCAGTGCTCGAAATTGAATCCAGGGCCTTAGTACTGAGCTACACCCAAACCCTTTTTTTTCCTTTTGAGACAGGGCTTTGCCGAGTTACTAAATTGCCCAAGCTGGTCCAGAACTCCCATCTGCTTGCCTTGACCTCCCAGGGTGCTGGGAATGCAGGCTCGCACCACCTACTGAACGGCTTCTTGAGTCTTCCTGCTGGTCCTATCTGGAAGCTGCATCCTCCCTCCCAGTTCTCAGCGCAGTCCCACCTTCTCCCTTGGGGCCACTCCACTCACCCCTGCTCCAGCTCCTTGTGCAAAACCAGCCCATTCTTCAGAGCCCAGGACCTCCTCCTCCAGGAAGCCCACCCTGGCTGCCCACCACTAGGCATGCTGTGCGTGTTGGCAAAGTACATCCAAGGGGCCTGGGGATCAGCATAAGTGGTCTCCCTGGGGGAAGCTCCTCCCTGGGGAAAAGCCAGTTGGTGGTCACCCCCATCCCCTGGGACTCAGGAAGAGACAGGAAGTGCCCAGGGGGGACAAGAATGAGGCCCTTCCCCAAGCCCTGTGGCTGTGTCGGGGCCCCTAGACCTGGCACTGCCATTGCTGGGATGCGGGGCACACACAGGGAGGACTCTGGGGTCCAGTGGCCGGCTGGGTGTCCTGCTCGCTCCCACCTTCTAGGGACCGTGCTTCCACGTGGACACGGAAGAGCTGCCCAGAGCCCCGCCCTGTGGCTAAGCCTCGCTGCAGAGGCACTTTTGAGGTTCATACACTCCACGGGAGGCTAAGTGGGCATCAGGTGCAGCTCTTCACAGGAGCACACGCCCCGAGCTCCCGCTGCCCCCCAGCCAACTTTGTGGGGCTCAGCTTCTCCCTTGACTCCAAAAGCCCACCAAACACCCTGAACCCTAACTCAGCCTCTGCTTCCAGAGAACACAGCTCCCACAGCACTGTGGCCCATGTACCCCCACCCCAAGTGCATTCACTGAGCACCTACTATGTGCTGCAGGCCGCCTTCGGCCTGTGGGAGTGGCAGGCAGGAGGTCCCTGGCATCCCAGCCTGGTAGAGAACAGAGCAAGGGGTTCCTCAGGGGCCCAGAGAGGGAAACCAGCTCTGACCACTTCAGGCAGAAAGGGAATTCATGCAGGGGCTCCCAAGTGCTTGCTGGACCTGGGCTGGCCCAAAGTCACACTCTGGGTGGGTCTCCAGAGCCACCACCACCACCTTCATGCCGGACACCACGCGCAACCCACTCCCAGCGGCTTGGCGATAGCTCACACATGCTGGCAGGGATGTCGCCTGGCCCTTAGCTGCCTTCCTTCCCAGCCTCGGTTGGTCTGAGCTGGGCAGACACAGGGCCCAACAGTGAGTCAGGGCCTGGAAGTGAGCAGCTGCCCCAGCTGCCCTTCAGGGTGGCACCCAGGATGTGGCCAAGCTTCCCATGGCCCCCACCCGGCCCTGCCGGCCCTGGGTTCCCCGCCATGTTTAGTGTCTGCGACAAGCCCAAGCAGGCATTGGCAGGACTGGGCAGGCTGTATATCCTGCAAAGAGGCCCCAAGTCTGACCCCACCCCCCGCCCCTACCTCAGTGACCTCCACCAAACTGGAAACGCTTCAAGAAAGTGAAGGCTGCCAGGCATGGTGGTGCACACCTGTGCTCCCAGCACTTTGGAGGCTGAGGCAGGAGGATCAAGAGTTTGAGGACAGCCTGGGCTACACAACGAGTTCAAGATCAGCCTGAAGTCTGAAGTACATAGGGTGACGCTGTATAAAAAAACCGAAAAAGAGGAAAAAACAAAAAACAAAAACGACGGAGGCGGCAGTGCCTCAAGAAATCCACTAGAGGGCGGAGGCGAGTTGGCTTGCCTAGCAGGGGGAGAGCTCTGGTGCGGGGTGCCGGGATTTGGGGGGGGCGGTGAGTGAGTGTGTGTGTGTGTGTGTGTGTGTGTGTGTGTGTGTGCATTTGGGTGGGAGTGCATTGTGTGTCCATGCATGCGTGTTGGTGGCGTGTATAGTGCGTGTGAGGGAGTGCATACACTGTTCCCACGGGGGTGACCCGGGACCTCGGGGGCCCAGCATGGCCACATCCCATCCCCAGACACTGCAGGGCCTAGAGGCCCTGGGCAGGGAGGGTGCTGGCCCACAGCAGACGTGGGCGCAGGGCTCCAGGAGGGCCACAGGATGGGCGGTAAGAGTGGTGAGAGCCTCAGGCCTGCACCCCTCGGATGGGCTGGAGAGCCCAGGGTGGGAGCACAGCTCTGGGCCTGTGGGAGGGAGATCCACGTCGTAAGACAGGAGGGGACCGGCAGCTGGACACTTGTCCTGCTCACTGCCAAAGCCAGCCTCCGTCATGTGGCAGGTCTTGGAAGCTCCTACCGCCCTGTGGCCCCCGCCAGAGCCACCCTGCTGGGGACCCTGCGCGGCATGACAAAGGTGACAGAGGGCTGCGACCTGAGAGCATTTCCATTGCTCAGATGGGCCTGTCTTCCCATCCTGGAGGGCAGCCACGGTCAGCAGTCAGAGCTGATCCCTCCAGGGCTGGTCCCTGTTGGCCTGCCCCCCTCGGTGGTTTCTGCCATCCTGTGTGGGTCTTGGCCGGGGCAGCATCACACTGGTCTCTGCCTTCATCTTCTTGCAGCCTGTCCCTGTCTCCATGTCCTCTCCTCTGTGCGTAAGGACACCGCCACCCTAAATCCAGGGTGGTCTCACAGGTCTCTGACCAACAATCTCCAAAGACCCCGTTTCCAGAGGAAGCTGTGCTGTGTGTGGCCTGGTTTCTGGCGGACCCTCCTTCATCTGCACTCACCTAGGTTGGGGCATCTGCTGCTGCAGGGCTGTGCCCCTGGCCACCCCCACCCCCAAGGAGGACTCCTGCAAGGATGGTGCTCCACCTTGTCCTCTTGTCACCAGAGTAGGACCAGGCGCCAGGCTGGGAAAAGGCTGAGCTCCCACCGCAGCCGCAGCATCAGGAACCCGTGAAATGTGAGTGATCCCAAGGTTAATTAATTATTGCATTAAAAATGCACCCGTCCCGGGGCCCCGCAAACAGGAAAGTATTAATCACCCATTTCCTCAGACTGACAGGCACATTTCCCTAAATTCCTCTGCTGCTGACTTAACCAAATGATAATCTCCTGTGAAGTCACAGCTCATGAATATTCCGGCATTGCAATTTGCTTTTTAAAAGGACAGACTTATTATTTCATTTTTAAGTTTGCTGTCATGAATAATAATTTTTCAGCTTGTAAGATAATGAAATGGCAGCGACCACTCTGGCCAGCCGGGAGCTGGGCATCTGACCACACAGCCTGCCAGTCCCCACCAGGTCTTCCCTCTGTCTGATCCTGAAAAGCAGTCAGCTTGTGTGGTGGTGGGTCGCTCAGTGAGGGACAGGCAGGGTCCAAGCTGTCCCCTCTTCCCTCTATCTCTGCAGCCATCCACACAGCTGCTCCGGCTGGGACCCAGACTTTGCCAGCATGACATACAGGAGGAGACGGGTATTTGGCTCATGGTGTCAAAGGGTACAGTCCATGGTCAGCTGGCCCCGAAGGCAGGAATATCTCAGTGGAAGGGCTTGGCCAGGAAAGACACTTGGTTCATGGCAGCCGAGAAACAGAGCAGGGATCTGTGCCAGAGAGGAAGAGGGCAGGGACCAGGCGTGGACCCCCAAGCCATACCTGTAACCCACCCAGACACACCCAGGGGTGTGCTTCACCAATCTCCCAGGCATTTCTTAATCCAATCAAGTTGATGCAGTTAAAGTTGCCATCTGTGGCTGGGCGACAGGACAGGAAGTTTGGCCCCAAAGTCAAATGGACACTGACTCCGACTTGCGCTGCTGCAGTTGGCTTGCTATGCGACCTTAGACAAGATTCTCAGCACCTCTGACGTCCGTTCCCTCTTCCGTAAACCCGGAGCAGCTGGCCAGGTTGGTTTCCGGGCTGCTCAGTGCCAGGGACAGGCTTCCTGCGCCCTCACTGCTGCCTCAGATCCGGGAAGACCAGTTCAGGCCCCCAGGCCCAAGCAGGGCCCTCCTCTCCTTTGACGGGCGTAGAGCGGGACACCCAGAGCTGGACGGAAGGAGGGAGCCTCCAGCAGCTTCCCAGGAGCATCTTCCCAGAGCCGTTTCTATCATTTAAGGCAATTACAGCTGAGTCCAACACACATTTAAGTAGAAATGAGATTTCACGACGCCCTCGCCTGATGGCTCACAGGGAAGCAGTGCGCTTCCTTCAGACAAGGGGCGATGGAGAGTGATGGCCACCCTCAGACCCTGGCCCTCCTCTTGGGACCCGGCACCATCTCCGTCATGGCCTCCTGTCCACAGCCCGTCCATAGCCAGGATCCCTGCTGAAGTCCCAGAAGGCTCCAGGAAGGGCCAGCAACCCCCTGGGCCCCAGCACCCTCTGAGCCCAAGGTCCCCCCTCACCTTGCCTGAGGCTTCTCTTGAGCAGCAGCCGTTTTGGAACCACACAGATCTGGGCCCAGATGGTGGCCAGGGGGGACACAAGAGTAAAGAGTAACATGGCAGCCACCTACCTCGTATCAACCCTGAAGCAGGGCTGCGTGTCAGTGGTCTCAGGTAGGCCTCTGTGTGCCCAGCTTTGGGCTCTGGACGGGTGCTGGAGCCCAAACCTCTGTGGTCCTCTGCCCCGCGGGGTCTTACCATGCCCACCACACCCGGGCACACATGCACATCAGAGCAGGGTGGCGATGTCTGTGCTGGGCTCAGACAGCAGGAGCCAGAGGAGGCCACAGGAGCCTGTCCTGAGGACCCTGTGAGCCACTGAGAGTCACTCACAGGGAGCCTGGCCTCTCCCTTCTTCCTTCCTTCCTCCTTCTTTCCTCCTTCTTCCTTCCTTCCTCCTTTCTCCTTCCTTTCCTCCTTCCTTGTGCGTGTGTGTGTGTGTGTATGTGTGTGTGTGTGTACTGGGGACT
Organism: Hystrix cristata; assembly: GCA_004026905.1. Classification (NCBI taxonomy): domain Eukaryota; kingdom Metazoa; phylum Chordata; class Mammalia; order Rodentia; family Hystricidae; genus Hystrix; species Hystrix cristata. Next base: position 71,185 of record PVJO010006734.1, read on the forward strand.
GAGCCTCATCCCCAGTCCTTTGTATTTTGAAACAGGGTCTCGCTAAATCACTAAGTTGCCCAGGCTGGGCTCAAACTTACGAGTCTCCTGTCTCAGCCTCCCAGAGTGCTAGGATTATAGGCTTGCACCACCACTTTCACTTTATGCTTGCTTGCTTGCTTGCTTTTCTTCTTCTTTTTTGGTTTTCTGATGCAGGGTCTCATCATGTAGTTCAGGCTGGCTTTGAACTCACTATGTAGCCCAGGCTGGCCTCAAACTCTAGACAATCCTCTTGCCTCAGCCTTGCTTTCATTTTTGAAGGGCCTGTCCCACCTCACTTTTTGAACACTAATACAGGGGATAGATAAAGAAATGTGATTTCATTCCCTGTGGGCAGCTAGCACTCCATCCCGCAGGGCCCCAGGGATTAAGGTGTGTGGTCCACCTCAGCGCCGCCGGTGGGTCAGCAGTGCTGTGCTCTGTCAAGGCATCGGTAATCTCGGTGAAGACGTGGCGTCAGGATGTCTGTGGCCATAGCTGGGCATCATGTCTCACGGAGTCCAAGTGGCGGGGCCTCTGAGGCTGGGTTTCCAGAGCCCTGCACCCATCCCTGATCAGCTCAGTGGCACCTGAAGCTGTCTGCAGGGCATGTGGGTGGACTCTGGGAGGGTCCAGGAGGGCAGGGATGCTTCCCATGAGCCACCTTTAGTGTCACATTCCTGCCTACTAAATGCCACAGTCCCCCACACCCTGTGACAAGAAGGACAAGCAGCTCCTCCCAGGTCCCTCCACCCCAGGGACAAGGCTGATCCTGGGAAGCATCAGGCCAGGCACACAAAGGGCAGGATGGACTGACCTCCCTCCTCCCCATGCCCACTCCAGCTGGCCCTTCTTGCCTGGCCTGGCTGGGTCACTCTCGACCCTGGAAGAACATGAACATGGCCATGTGAACACGGACAGGCCCAGTGGCCTTGGGCAGGAGCCTTCTCCAGGTCACGAGGTGCAGAACAGGCTGGCCTATGCCTCCCCAGCTCTACCAGCCCCTGCCTCCCACTGCAGATCCCTCCGGGCATAGCCTTGGAGGCACAGACCCAGGACCCCGACTCTGGGCTCAGCAGGCACCACTGTGCCCCTCTCCAAGGTGCTGAAGACCCAGGCTTGGCCGCCCTCCCAGCCAGAGTTGCCCAGCTGACCGCAGGGTATAGCAGACATCTGTGTCCCCAGCTCCTCGGATGCACACAGTCCCTTCCCCAACATTCAACACCACCCACATCCTATTTTGTAAACTGGTAGTAAAATCTACACGGCACTGGACTCACCTTCACCCACAGCTCTCCACACTCTCACCTGACACTGGTCGCTCCACTCGGCCTCGGCGCCTGACGCCCACTGTCTGCCTCCTGTGCCTGTGGTTTGATGGCTCTGGAGCCCTCATAGAAGGGAGACTGCACAGTACTTGTCCCCTTGTTATACGGTAATGCCACTCAACGCGATGTCCCTGGTCACTCATGCTGTACCAGGCGTCAGAGCCCTTCCTGTCTGGGAGTGGGGTGTCCGTGGTATGGACAGACCACACACTGTTCGCCCCTCATCATGACTGTTGAGTGGTGCAGCTGTGAACACGAGGGACAAGTGCCCTTCTTGTCCCTACTTTGGCTTCTTCAGTGCAGACCCAGAAAAGGAATTCCGGGTAATTTTATGTCTGATACGAGGAGAATCACTACGCCTGTGGGACCACTTTACCCTCCCGCCGCCTGTGTCCTGCGTCCCCATCTCTGTGTGCTGCTTTCCGGGGTCGGGGGTAGTGGCTGTCCTCACTGGCATGTCCTCCTCGTTCCTCACTAGGTTTCTTGTTTCTTTGCTTTCTTTTTGGTTAGGGAGTTGGCCACCGGCAAGCAGGAACATGGCTCCCAGGACCATTCCGGAATCACACAGATCTGGACCCAGTCCTGGCCACGTGGGCCCAGACGGTGGCCAGGAGGGACACAAGAGTAAAGGGGTGACGTGGCAGCCACCTACCTTGGGTCAATCCTGAAGCAAGGCTGCGCGTCAGTGGCCTCAGGTAGGGAAATGCTCACACGTGACGTCCCCCTTACACACCAAGGTCCACGGGGGCCGCAGAGCCAGCAGCGCCACTTTCCCGTTGCCCGTTCGGGTGGCAGAGCTGCAGCAGCCCCGCCCGCAGCAGTGACCAGGCTTCCAGGGCGGTGTCTGCAGATGCCCAGGAGCCGGGCCCGCTCCCGAGGCAGGAAGCGCCAGCTCCACTTCTGGGAACCCGGGCGGCTAAGCGACTTCCTCGTTGAATATTTCATGATTTACATTAATGGCTTTCTGGTGTTTTTCATAACAAAACCGTCCACATCACGACAGGTTAAAATGTGGCTATTCCGGCCACTCTCGCTCCGAAAAGCCTCCCAAGTGCTCATCCCTGCTGCTCCGCCGGTCTCTTCCCTAGACGCCCTCCTCGGGACGGAGCGGTGCCCGCTCGGGCTCAGTCACACGGCGCCCGGGGTTCATACTTCATTCAGATTTCCTCGGTTTTCACCCGGTGTCCTTTTTCTGCCCCAAGACATCGCACTGCACCCCATGTCCCCCAGGCCCCTCTCAGCTGGGACAGCATCTTGGCCTCCCCGTCTGTGATGACCTTTCTCGTGGGCTGCCTGCTGTGAGCCGCGTGCTTAGTGTGGGGCTTGGGAGGAGGACCCCAGAGGGGATGCTCGCCTTTGTCCACCGCGTCGGCGTGCCCGTGTCTGGGTCCCCGCCATCGCACGCCGGTTGTGATGATCACGCTCCTTGTGGGAGCTGGGGCACGGGCAGAACACACCCGTGCTCTTTTGACGCCCCTTCCCCTCCTTCTCGCTCGCTCTCTTGGTGCCTTTTGTAAAAATCCATCTCCCTGTTTCCTGTTATCTGTCTTTATTTTGCTCTTTAATTCACTCATACTCTGGGTTTCTATCTAGAGAAACCATGCAGTATTTAAGCTTATGTGTCTGATTTATTTTACTTAACACTGGCCTCAAGGTTAACCATTTCCCTACAAATGAGTCAAATCTATTCTTCTTTAGGACTGAGTAATACTCCAGAGTGTGTAAATACCACATTTTCCTGGTAATGAACCCATGACCAGCCATGAGTAAACAGCAGCACGGCCCTGACTTGGGCCTCTCACGGGATCTGAGCCAGCTCAGGCAGTTAGCTTCAGACAGAACTGAGCACTTTTTTTTTTTCAATACTGGAATCTAACCCAGGGCCTTTGCATTGAACTACATCCCTGGTCTTTTTCTGAGACAGGGTCTCACTAAGTTGCCCAGGCTGAGCTTAAACTTGCAATCCTCCTGCCTTAGCCTCCCTGAGTGCTGGGATCACAGGTATGTACCACCGTGTCCAGCATGAATCAAATCATTGAATGTCCAGGTGATGTCCACAGGGAGCTGAGACGTGGCTGGAAACCCACACACTGAGTGTTGGGGTGCGGTGCTGTGAGGCCCACGAATGCCCCCAAATTCTCTGCTTGTTCCCACAAGTTATGGCTCCTGGAGGTGGCAGAGGCCGGCTGGGGCGCAGGGGCTGCCCTGGGCTCCATCTTCAGCTTCTCCTCAAGCCCCAGGCCCAGGGAGCGAGGGCCTTAGTAGCAGCAGTGACTCTCCATACACAGCTGTCAGCCACTGAGAGGTGGGCCCTGGCCCTGGTGGGAGGCACTGGGGGCAGCAGTGCAGGGAGGATGCAGCGCCATCCCCACACGCAGGCTCTGGGGCTGCACCTCCGCCTGGATCCTCTCACTGCCTGGCCTACGGGGTGGCGGCCTCTGGACAGGACCATGACCCAAGCTGAAAGTCAGAAGCAACCGCAGGAGGGATTTGAGCAACCCCAGGTCCGACTCCAGCGAAGACGAAGGCCTCTTCTGGGGATGGCCTCCACGTGCCCTGCACGCCTCTCCCAGGGTGCAGCCCCTGTAGGGTCCCCCTGGGCCAGCCTCAGTGCCGAGACAGGACACAGCGAGCTCTGCTCTGGGCGGACAGCAAGCATCCTCTGGGTGTCCGGGCTCCTGCTGCAGAGAGGAGACACCCCTGGGCTAGACCCCCGAAACCCCACCCTCCCTGGGGGCTCTCGGGGCTGACCTTGGCACGAGGGCTCTGTGTAATTGTTGGAGTAGAGCATGAAGTGGGAGCTGCCTGGGACACCGGGTTCCATTTGGCTTCAGAACTCAGCAGGTACAAGGTAAGGAGCCAGGTCCCTGCTGCTCTGCCAGGGAACCTGGGTCACAGGGCTGCAACCTGCTCCCACCCAACACCCTTGTGGAAGGCAGTCCCAGGATGTAGACCCCCAGGAAGGGTCCAGACAAAGATCCCCCAGAGACAACAGACCAGGAAGCCCCCCGCTGTCCCACTGCCTTCCCGGTACCCGGCGTGCCGCCCGCGGCCCCAAAGGCCCTATGGGGAGGAGGGTCATCATCCGCATCTTCGTTGCTGTTCCCCCTGCTGAGGGTCTGCGGGACGGTGTGGGGCAACTGGCTGCAGAGGGCAGGCGTTGTCATCCCTGAGGGACCCCACTGCCCGCACACCCTGGGCGCCCTGGGACGGCAGCTGGGGCCCCAAGCCAGACCGGGAGGAGCAGGCTGCTGGGCCCGGGCGGGCACCAGGGTGCCTTGTTCCTACAGCAGCCGTACTGGTGGTGTCCCCTTGGCTGCGCTGTCCCCTGTGCCACCGCTTCTGACCCAGGCTGTGGAAGCACAGTTGCCTTGTGTGGCTCCCAGTTCCTACCACTGAGACGGGGAAACTGAGGCAGGGAGCAGAGCGGGAATGGGCTGCCCTTGTGGTTCTTGGACTTAATCAGATCTCAGTCATCCCCTAAGCACCCTGTCCTCCAGCACACCCAGACCTTTAGGGGTGGGGTGGGGCAGGGTTCCAGGCCCTCACTGCAGGTGGCTCTGCCCTGGGGGACCACTGGGAGGTGGGGGTGGGGTGGCCCCTGGGCCTGGCTGCTGGGCAGCATCCTGCCCTTGGGCATGGCAGGCAGGCCTGGGCATGTGAATAGCATTTAGATCCAGTCCCTGCTGAGGGGTGGCGGGAATGCAGCGTTCTTGGTGCCCAGCCAGTGGTGTCCCTGTCCCTCCTCCACCCGGGCACTTCCAGCAGCTGTGGCCGCACCTCAGGCACTGCCCAAACCCAGACACCCGCTGTCCACGCCCGCCCAGTGACGCCTGGCTGGCCTGTGGGCCGTGGTGCAGGGGACGGAGGTGATGGGGAGATCCCGCGTGGAGGGAGAGGCTGCCCCTGGACTGGCAGTGGAGGATCCAGATGTGACAGCCCAGGAGGTTGTTGTAGGGACGCTCTGTGGCAGCACGAGAGAGAAGCACACAGCCATACCCAGGGTCTTTGCAAGTGTCCCCCGGCCACTCCCTCAGCATGGAGCCCCATGGAGCTGCGGGCGCACAGCGCTCCTGCCTTGGGGCTACCGCCTGCTCCTGTTCCATCCTCCTCGCCTGCTCACCCTGAATGCACAGGGGCCTGCTCCAGGGCCCCAGGCCTGCCTCCAGCATCTGCCGGGATTGCTCCCAGGAGTCTTCCAGCTTGGTGGTGAGCCTGGAAGGCGGTGTGGACACACAGGTCTTTGGGGGGGCACACTGGGTGTGAGACTCGGGACTCAGGGTAGTGGTCAGGGACTGCCCCGACGTGCCCAGTCATGAGAGCAGCAGCCCCACACTCTATGGGAGGGCTTGGGGAGACCCAAAGTGGGGGGATGGGGACCTCATCACTTGGGGATCAGGCAGGAAGGAGGGCGGCCATGCATGCTGGAGGAGGGTATGGCCCTGACAAGGACCTGTCCAGGTGTCCGTAGCAGGCTCACACAGCACTGTCCCCTCCTTTGGCAGTTGAGCTCAGAACCGCTTGAATCTCTGTAGACTCTGGGAGACCCAGCCATGTGCCCGGTGCTGGCGACTCCCACATACCCTTGTGAGCTGGGGTTGTCCCAGAACTCCAGGCAGGGACAAGCCCCAGCCAGGCAGGGACAAGCCCCAATCAGGGCATTACTACAGGGCTGTCCTCTCACAACCAAGCAGGGAGCAGGCGAGTCAGGGGCACAGAGGGGACCACGCTGGGATGCAGCAGGCTGAGGAAGGAGATGGAGGCACCCATGGCCCTGAGCAGGGGCCCAGCCTGTGCCCTTCCCATGCATGCCCATCTTGGGAGGGGGACAGGAGAACGCACGCAGGCCTCCCATCACCACCCCCTTCTGCAGGCCGACCCTTGGCACTGGGCACTGCGAGGCCACCACCAGGCCCTGCCCAGCCCGGCTGAGGGGACCATGTTCCCTACTGGCTCTGAGAGGGATCCTTGAATAATAATTCCTAACTGAGCAGAAGGCCGAGCAGGGATGGTGGAGCAGTTAGCCAGACCAATTGGATTTTAAGGGACATCCTGCTAGCGCCGCTCCCACCGGGACCAAAGGCCGGACTTGGGGACAGAGGGAGGCGCAGTGAACCCGGGAGGAACCGCACCCTGTGTGGGGCGTTCACCAAGGAGATCGCTTCGCAGAGAGGAGAACGGTGGCTGCAGCCCGATTTATCAGCTCGGGAGCTCTGTAGTACTTCAGATTAATCAAAATATTTAATAAAGAACAAGATGGTTTATCTGTAATGCAAAGGGAACCCCGTGGCCCATATTTTTATTACTGAAAAATTGGAATAGGAAGAAATAATGATATAAGCTACTGTATAAATGACGAAAATACCCCTTCTGGATGTACGCCGCACTCCGCAGTCTCGCGGGGCTCCATAAACATAATCTATTCGCGCCTCCTCCGGCGGTTCCGGAGCTGCCCCGCACGGTGGAGCTTAACACGGCCCGCTCGCTACAGCGCAGGAAGTGATTAAATCAGAAATAAATTCGGCTGTCATTGCATTTAAAATCAAATCAAGCATCATTTGTTACCCAGACTGTAGCTGCTCTCCCTCCCTGCCCGTAAGTAGCTGCCGTTGCCGAGCGCTCAGAAGCGTACACACAGCAAGCGCAGCGCGTGATGGCTTGTTCCGTAACACAGCTTCACGGGGCTGCCACCCGAGCGCCGCAAGCGCGTGAGCAGCACACGGCTGTTCTAATTTAAAGTTCTAGGTACGAGGCTGTGCCGGCTCCTCAGACCCATCTGGGTCTTGTTGGCAGAGGCCCCTGCGAGGTGTGTGGGCTGCCGTCTCCGCCTCCTTCACGCTGTGCCGCCAGCCCTGAGCACCAGACAGGTAGTCCTCAAGCAGCCCCGAGGGTCAGGAAGGGCCCGGGCACTGTCGCTGCCAAGGGGCCCCGAGGGTCAGGAAGGGCCTCGGCACTGTCGCTGCCAAGGGGCCCCAAGCGCGAAGCCAGGCAAAGGTGGAGGAGCGGGGCCTGTGCTGGGCGGAGATCCTGCGAGCTCACTGCGGGGGCAGGGCGGAGACACGGGGTCACCGAGGTGGGATGCCGCCCCGTACCCGGCAGCGGTCCAGGAGCAGAGGGGGCTGGAGGGATGCATCTCCCTGCCCAGGTAAAGGAGCTGTGGGTTCCAGAAGTCCTGTGGCCAGTCAGCCCCTCCCATGGTTAACTAATTAAGTGATCCAAAGGTTGATTGATTGTTGCCATGCCGCGGACAGAAGCTGCCACTGCAAGGGGAGCAGAGTGGGGTGGGGTCGTGCCAGTGTGACCTCTGGCAACCCAGATGCCTCCAAATTCTGCATCCTCCCCTGGGAAGTGGGGGTGTCCTCTGCACCCACCCTGAGGAGCTTCTCTAGGGAAGCACTCAGGGCCAGCTGTGGGAGGACACAGTGACCACCAGGGAACAGGCAGGCCTGGCACCATGGTTTCCAACCCCCAGACCCCAGCACTACCCCTGGGGCAGTTGACGTCCCCAGAGTTTAGGCCCGACAGGGGCCCCAGCCTTGTCTCTGACCTCCGACCTCACTCACATTGACCTGTGACCCCAACCCACGTTCCCCCAGACCCTCACGCTGTTGCCCGGGATGACGCAGGAGGTCTATGCAGCCCATTCCTGCAACGGCCCAGCCCAGTGCCCCTTAGGGCCCCGTCCCTTGAAGTGTGCACCTGCTTCAGCCACCAGCCCTGGAGGACTCGGCGCCCGCTGGGGACTCAGACAGCAGGCCCACCCCAAGCCGCAGGGAGTCTTCGAGCCAGAGCCCACAGCCATTTCCACCAAGCACATTAAGGTTAATGTCACTGTCTTGCTAATGGCCCACTGTGTTATCATGTGTAATATAAACTTAAAAATTAATTGCCTCACCTTCCAAAGCGTCTTTAACTGCTCCGGGAAGGAAATATGGCCCATAACCGTGATTTTTAACATCGGCGTTAGGAGGCCGGGTCTGACAAGATTCCTTTTGTGAGTTAGTAATTCCATGTTCGCTCCTCCCTTGAAAAAAATTTCTCTTTGTGTATGTTTTAGCCCCCAAATTAAAAATGCCCAAAGGAAAATGAATTCGGCTTTTGCCCACCGAGTATTAATTACGTCTGCAGGTTGTGGTGTGGTTGGGGGCCAGCCTGGGACAACAGGTTTCCCAACCTCAGCCGAGCCCCAACCCCCAGCTGGGTAAGCTCAGGCCCTGTTTGCTCAGCTGGGCAGCTTGGACTCCCTGATGTTGGGAGCAGTCAGCCCTGGGAACCACCCCCTTCTTCCTCCTCTTTCTCCTTCCCCTTCTTCTTCTCGCCCCCCTCTTCCTCCTGTTTGGGTCCCTTCAAGGGGGAATGGGTAGGTGGGAGCACGAGGTGACTTGCGACCAGTAGCCCAGCCTCACCTGCCCCCGGGCTGGAGGCAGCTGCCTGTCCATCCTCTCCCCAGTCCTCTGTTCTCCAGGACCTGACTGGGGGATTCCCTTGTCTCCCAGGACTCCAGGCCTTGCTCACAAAATGATGTCGCAGGAGGCAATGGCACAGGCTGCTGGTCAGAGGCGGGCAGCTCGGCACTGGGGAGGTGGTCCTGGCCCCAGAGAGCCAGGCTGGCCCCCAGCTCCTGGGGCCAGCTGAGCTTGGCTGACCCCTCCGTGTCCAGGGAGACCTCACTCCTCAGAGGTGGAGAAAGCCATGGGGGACACTAAGGCACCATGGGAAGAGCTGAGATGGGAAGAGCCAGGCCCAGAGAGAGACGCCGGGTCCACGCCACGGCTCTGAGTCTTCCTGCCACCTACATGCTCCAAGTTGGGGCACCAGACCCCAGAGCTCCCCTACTTTCCCCTGGAACCTCCAAAACAGGCCTGTGATACCTGCCCTGCCTCTGCAGCAGCACTCACACTCAGCCCCAAGCAGTTTCTGGGGGCGGGAGAGCGAGCGGAGGAGCCCCTGCCCGGGCTGCAGGTGGGGTGCGCTCCCTTCCGCTCCCACCGTCAAGTTGCCTCAGGCTGGTTGATTTTTCTTGCCCAGAGGACAACAAATCACTCTCTGACCATAATGGAGGTGAGCAGACACTTAATTATGAGGCCAGAGGCAGCACAATTATTAATTTTAAGCCATGCAACCCTTCTCGAAGCCGAGCGGGGACCAGCAGCTGCAGCATCAGCCCCGGGGAATCAGGCAAACAGCTGATCTGGCCCACGAATAGGCAGGACACATAGGGCCCAGGCCCCATTTCTGGGGGGCTATGGGGTCCCCAGACTCTCCCTCCCTCCAGTGGAAAGCCCGGGGGGAAGGGTCTGGGCCAAGCAGCGAGCTGGGTGAGGCTGGGGATCTGGGGTCCCCCAGAGACCGTGTGCTACAGGGACAGTTGGCTGGCAGCCTGGGCAGCCCTGTGTCTGTTGGGGACCAGCTTTAGTGGAGGATTCAGGGCAGTCAGAGCCCACATATGTGTCCCCAGCTGTGCAGACATCTTTCCAGGGGGCAGGCACAACCATCACCCCAAAGAGCTGGGCCAGACCACGTGAGCCATCTGTCTGTGGACGAGGAAGGAGTGTCCAGCTGGGCACCAGAGGACCCTGAGCCCGCCTGTCCCAGCACTCTGTGATGCTTGTGTCACCTCCTTGGGTCTTCCGCACTTTGAAACTTACCATCTGCCCAAACCTTGATTCTTCCTTAGGCCTCTGAGCCCAGCCCCTCTCTTTCCCCAGGTGTAGTCTAGGAGGACCCCAGGGCTGCAGGGGTGGCTGCGGGGACACAGTCCTTGACAGAATGGGGACGCCATGGGGAGGGCACCCTGGGGAGGCTGCCAGCTCCCTGGGGAGCCCGGCGGGAGCCTGGTGCCAGGCCAGGCAGCTTGTGTGAGTTGCTGCGAGGCCGGCTGGCGCTGGTGGCGCTTGGCAGGCGGCGGATGATGTTTGCAGACTGCCGCCGACAGCTTCAGGCAGAAACCGCCACCCTGGTTAAACACAGAAGTGCGCTGTGCCCACGGCCGGGTGGGGGAGCCGCTCTGGGCTGTCGGGCTCTTTGGGGCCTTCCCAGGGTCTGCTCACCCCACCCTGGGTCCAAGGCTGGTGCCCGGCAGCCTGAGGCCCTCTCCCATCTCGCTTCTGTGGCACCTGAGGGACCTGGGCAGAAGCCTTGCACCCCGGGGCGGGCTGGCCCACTCTTACCTTGCAGTTGTCAGCAGGCCCCTCCTGGACTACAAGTCTGGGTCAGACTCCCCTCTCTGGGGGAGCCTGGCCTCACCACACTGCCCAGCGGGTGCCCGCCACCGCTCCCTGGAGAAGGGTGGCCTGAGTACCATGGTCCCTTGTGTGCCTACTTCTGTGTCACCAGCCAAGCTCGGCAGCAGGGAGCTATGGGGGTGCGTCACAGGGAGAGCCCCACCGGGCTCCTCGGAGACAGCAGGACTGGGGTGCTGTGATGTAGGTGGGGGTTGCCCTGGCTGCTGTCCTGGTCCTGGCTCCTGCAGAGTCCCCACCCATGTAGGTGTCCGACCTGGGCCCCAAGTCTCTGTTCCCAGGAGGAGGGGAGCTGTAGGCCTCCAGCTGAACCCACGCTGGGGCCTCCTGACCTGGAAGATGCAATAACCTGTCCGAGGACAATGTATACAGCTGAGGGGTCCCTGGGGAGCCCCGGAGGACCCCCCCCAGGACTGTGGGGACACCTAGGAGCAGACAGAGCAACCTGCTCACATGTTGACACCATAATCCCTCTGTTGTTGTTCTTTTGAGACAGGGTCTCGCTGTGAAGTTCAAACTGGCCTCAAACTCACTATGTAGCCCGGGCTGGCCTCAAACTTGTGGCAATCCTCCTGCCTCAGCCTCCTGAGTGCTGGGATCACAAGCATGCACCACCACACCAGGATGTAATTAGTATTTGTAATAATGATTATTATTATTATTGTTTTACTTTTTGCAGTGCTGGGGATAAAACTGGAGAAAAAAGTTTAGGAAAAACAGGGCTGCCCCCACTTCCTTTCCCTGTACTCTCTTTGCCCTGCCTTGGGATCCCGTCACCCCACCACATCCTTGTCACTTGTCCCTGAGGGGCTGTGTGCTGTCCCGCGCCTCTTTGGCAGCCTGACATCTGGGTGCCCCTGAGTGTGGGGCACATTCCTGCAGCCCAGCTTGGCTGTCACCTTGGCCTGAATGTCCACCTGGGGCCGACGAGCTTGAGGGCCATTGTCCTGGGATCCTGGGGTCCTTGGCCAGGGCAGCCCCTCCCTCCTGGTTTCCCAGCTTCTTGGTCCCCCCCACCCCGAGTCCTTCCTGGAGGTGACAAAGGGGCAGAGGACGGTGCTGAGTTGGGCTGGACACCAAGGCCCCTTTGTGAGGAAAGTGACCCCGTGCCCTGGCTGGCCTGGCCCGCAGGTGGCAGGCACTCTGAGCCCCCAGGTAAGTCCAGCGCCCCAAGCTCCCCACCCAGGCCTGGTGTGCAGCTGCCTTGCTGTTTCAACCGCGGCCCAGGAGGCTCCTCAGCCCTCGAAGCAGGCGATGAATGTCCACCAGACAGATTGATTATTAATAGCTCAATGAGCGGTTCCAGGAACTGCAGTGGCGAACTTGAATTGCTCCACCCTGCACCCAAGGGAGGAGGCCCCTTCCCTTCCTGGGGGACAGAGGATCAGGGTCCTGTGGCATAAGGCCTGCTCAGTGCACTTAGCAGACCCAGGCCTGCTCTGAGGGGGCAGCAGGGGCTCTGAGGGATGGCCTGAGGGGTGGGGGTCCCAGAAGGCTCCTCCCCCAGGGGCTGGAGTCTGTGGAGGAGGAGGCGGGGGGGCAGGGAGGCCAGTGCCCAGGAAGCCTTTCTCCTGGGAGGCACCAAGGCAGTGCCCCTCAAAGCAAGTCCATGTCGGTGTCGGGCACCACGGCCACCCCTTCCCAGCTGCTGGTCCCTGGGGCTGCCCCTTCCTGCCCAGCCTCCTTCCCTGCAAGACAGACAGGAAAGAGCTTCATCTGGGGGAGCCCTCGACACCTGCCAGGCTGGGGACAGCCACGTGAAGCTGCTGTGACAGGATGTCTCAGCCTCTTGCCCCTGAGTAAGGAACAGGGAGGGGAGGGGAGGAGGGGGAGAGGGGAAGGAAGGGCAGGGGATTGAGATGCAGCCCCAGGGGACTGGGCTCCAAGCCCACCCTTGTGAGTGCTGGGGACCTTCCCAGGTAATCAGTGGGCCTTTAATTCCTACTGACACCTTCTTAGATCTGAATGTAAAGTGCATTCGATCCTTAGTGACAAGTGCCCTGCACCCCATCTGCCTGCAGCTCCACCCTCTGAACACGAAGCAGCAGGCAAGTAGGAGGCTCAGTCACCAGTGTGGTCCAGGCCAACAGCTCACAGTGGCAGTGCCCTGGGTACCGTGGCACCTGGAGGGACAGGGCCATCCATCTTCAGCCAGTGCTCGAGGCTTGGGGGCACACAGGCCACACCTTGCCTGGTATCCTCCACCACGCAGCCCTGGGGCATCGGGCTAGCCCCAGAGGAAGCGCCTGCCACCCTGCCCTCCACCCTGCGCTGACCGCGTCTGTGGACACTCACCTGGTGAACCCAGGAACTCCTTCCTATGTGCTCATCATGGCACCCACAGGCCCAGCGGCCACAGTCAGAACCACCCTCCATGTCTCCCCAGACTCAGAGCAGAGAGCCTGAGCCCACAGCCTGGCACCAAGTTCACCTCCCTGTGAAGGGACCAGTGGTGGCACAGCCGGGAGTCTGCAATTTGCCCATCTCCCAGGAGTGGGCTCTGACACAGTGGGCCAGAGCCTCTGCTGGCCGCTGGCCGTCTGTCCTCCACCGTCTGTGCCCCATCAGGAAATTGCCCCAGCAGCACCCCCGGCCAGGGTCACCCCAGGTCTGGAGGGTGGGGACAGGCAGCCCTGTGGAGCTCTGTAAGCCTGTACCCCTGCTCACCCAGGAGCCTCCCACAGAGAGGTGATAGTCACCTTCGGCCCTTTCATACACATGTGGAGGCCCCAGGAGGGTAGAGCTGATGCCACAGAGGTGGGCAGTGCTGCCTCCCACCCCCTGGGTGCCCCTGTGTGCCATGACCCCAGGCCCGCAGCCCCAGGTGCACACACTTCCAGCCCCGGGGAGGGCTGCGGCCTGCAGGAGACCCCACAGCTCAGGCCCCATTTGCCACAGTGCTGGGGGCGGGGGGGGGGGGCAAAGTGCACCCAGATCAACTCAGTTTTCCTTCCAGCTCCGACACTCTCTAGCTGTGTGCTTTTTGGCTTTGTTGTAATTTGTGGGGTTTCGGTGGCAAATTTACTGCTTTAATCCTGGTTGCCTAGAGAGATCCATGGCCCTGCAGATGTTCACAAGGATGCTGGCGATCACAGCTATCCAGTTCCCAAAGAGACCCTGTCCTCCCTCCCTCCCCCAACCCCAGCACCACCCACTTACTTCCTCCTCCAGGGCCTGTTTGTGACACCCACACCCAGCCATGGCCAGACAGGTCCCGGGCACTGCTCCCATAGACAGGCACCTGGCTCTGGTGAACCCTGGTGCCGAGCTTTTGTGACCCACAGGTGGGGCCACCAAATCACCTGGCGACTTCGCTTCACTCCGCAAGGAACATGGAACGGTCACAAGGTTGCCTGAGGGCTGCCCCAACTTCCATCCTCACCAGCCCAGGGATTTTGAAGCCTCAATTTCATGTGTGACTGGGGACCGCGAGGCGGACACCCCAGCGTGCTGGCACAGCAAGAGTGTGGGCTGGGGCAAAGGTTCTGCTTCAGATCCAGGGCTGCTGAATGCTTTTCACGCCTTGGAGGCCGCGAGGGCTCCAGTGGGAACAGTCGCTTCTTGTCTGACGTCCCCATGAATGTGTTCTTGGGTAACCACTGAAAGCCGTGAACACTGGAGCTCCGGATAAGGACCAGCCTCAGCCTTTGCACACATAGTCGGTGTTCAGTAAATACTGAGAGGGTACAGGGTTTCTAATGTCCATGACCCCCGCTTGGTGGCAACTGTTGCCTCTATTTACAAAACACGCCTAGGGTAACTCCCAAAACCACCAGTCGGAAGGGGTCTGGGGACCATTCAGGGCCGCCTGGCCCCCAAGTGCGGGCTGCAGTGCCCGTGTGCAGGTCGGTCACTGCACAGGGACCTGGCTGAAGGGTGAAATGACAAATTCTGACTGTACATGGCCCCCTCAGGTCCCCCAGGGCGGGCGTCAGCACCACCCGTCTTATAGAGAAGCCGGACACCACACCTCCCTGCCTGGCTGCCACCCCCTTCCCTGGGCTTCCCCCCAAAGTTTCCTTTGTTTTTGCCGAGTTGGTTTCCTGCCCACATCACACAGGTCCTAGCGGTAATTGACTGCTCTCTAATCACATTGATTTTCATTCCGATGAGCCCTGTGTCTGCCTCGGTTCCAGGAATGGTATTTTGAGCAGTCGGTGCTCAGTTCGGAAGATCATCAAACAGCCAAGCGCAGAGGGCACCGGGGGCTGTGCCAATTGAACGAAGCTAAGTGGCCGGGTTTTTAGGCCGCAGGATGCCTGCATTCCCACGGGGGGGGCACTGCCACCTGCTTCTCTGCCATTGCTCACAGCAGGCTAGGGGACCTCCCTTCCTCCATGGCCAGGCCGCCCCTCAACCGCCCGTTCCACGGGCCTTCACTCCAAGTCAGCGCCTCCCCTTGACGTTCCCAGAGGGAACCTGACTCTGCGCCAGCCCAGGCTGCTTTCAGTCTGCTCCGTCCTGGCCCTCAGGCTGGTGACTGCCCAGCACCTCAGGCCTCTCCTGTCCCCCTGCAGCTCCCCAGGACCAGCAGCCTCGTCTTCCCCCTTCCGCTGCCAGCAGCTCCAGGTCCACGGGAAATGGTTTAGGGCAAAGGACAGCGGACAGGGATGCGCAGGCCAGCTACGCGTGCAGGTTCAGGGCCCAGCTGGAGACCTGAGCACGCTGCTCTCCGCAGAGTGGGCTCAGGGAAGCACTGGCCGTGTCACTGCCGTCTTGGGGGAGAAGGACGGTGTGGGTGTCCCCAGCAGCTGTTTGGGCAGGCCCCGCCGCCACAGCCAACAATAGCTAAGCGACAGGGCTGGTGGTAGCCGCACGACAGGACGGACACCCGTCAGCCAGCTAGAGAGCCTTATGGCTGTCACAGAACAGGAAAGTCCAGCAGCCAGGGACTCACGGTGGGCTAACGCCCAGGGATCTTTTATTTCTGTTATGAGCCTTTAAAAAAAATTTTTTTTATTAGTCCATGTTTGCAGTGCATAATGACTACATTCCCTCAGTGGAGTTGGTGCAGGCACGTAACACATCTCAGTTCTTTGTTCATCACCCTTCCCCTCCCCT